>OZ010667.1:12790187-12997687 GCA_963932185.1 Troglohyphantes excavatus
TTTTAAGCTCTTTGTCTCCTGCGCTCGTTTTGTTTTCACAAAATCGCGCGAAAACTCATTTTCGTTACAATCACAGTGAAAGAAATTATTACTATGCTATGTGTCTGGTTTGGAAACAGAAACCACAGCAGAGTTTCCATTTACTTTTTATTAGATCGGATATCAAGGTGTTGAATATTATTAAATTTGTATGATTTTAGTTTAACAAATCAAAAAAATTGCCTCCCATAGCTTAAAAAATAAAAATTTAATAAAATGATCTGCATGACAATTTTTTGTATAAACTTGTGGAAGTAGAAGGTATCATTCACAAACTGCACAAGCAAAATTGCGCATGCCCATACTTCAATTGTCAATCAGTGACAACTTAGATTTTCTCTCTAAATTATAAATTATTATTAAACTTCTTGAAAAATGGCTCTCAAAAACGTAGTCGGTGCAAGTAAGTATTTTAATTAATTCTTTTTATTATGGTTTTCTGACTGGGCTTTGTGACCTTAAAACAAAACCAAAAATTCTCTTGATCATCTCCCCATATGATATTTAAAGGGGTGTGTTTACCAAAACAAAATTCATAATTAAATAGATCTTATACATATTCAAAGTCTTATTATTGATTTTATATTTATTTGTATTGCTTTCTTAACTTTCATTTGATTGAGAAGATGCATATTAATCATATTTAATCCCATTTTTTTTTCAGAAATCATGAATGACGTTATTAGAGCCTGTCACAAGAAAGGGGACTGGAAAGTCCTTGTTGTAGATAAATTAGGCATGCGTATGATCTCGGCATGTTGTAAAATGCATAGAATCGCCCAAGAAGGCATTACCAGTGAGTACCTCTTTCTTTTTCAATTAGTTTTTTAAGACCGCCCTAAATATTAATCTCCTACGTTATTGCATCTTTTTTTTTTAATTATAAATAAAAAGCTTAATATACACAATTATAGCAAAATGTTGGATGCAAAACCGTCTAATGCAAATTAATTAAAGTTGCAGATGCAAATTAATATATGTGCCTGAATAGAAAGAACAGCACAAGTAATAAATTGGGTTACGAAATGGAAATACCAAAATTTCTTTGGAACAGTGATTCACATGCATTGGTGAAATGCCCTATTATACTTAAGTTTAAACAACCTCTGTTTGGTTAATCTGTCTTATTGGGTCACCTTGATGTTTACCGAAATCCGGCAACCCAGCGCCAAATGACGATGCATGGGGGAAATGAATGAGTTCTTTGGCAAACAAACTTGCTTTTGTCCCCAAGCAACATGTTAGCATTGCAAATATAGGATTTTCAGAGAAGTCTCCAGATTAACCGTTAAATCATAACCTTCACCGAACCCTTGACCTTTTGTTTGTATTTAAATTTTCACAAATAAAGTATTTTTGCTAGTTATTAAGAAATTTGGCAACTTTTTAAAATTAATAATTCTAAGATTTTTGTATTGTATTTCTAGTTAGTTACCATGGGCAAATATTAGAATTTATATGTAAATGGCGAAAAAGTTTCGAATATTACAATCCTAACTACAGTTTATTAATTTGAATTTTAAGTAACTTCTGCCATCTTTGCAACTAAATTAGAATAACGCCAAACTCTCATACCTGTAAATAGAAATTGAATATTTTTTCGATGGATGAATAAAACTTGTAAATTCTATAGAAGAATAACCAGGACAGTGCAAGATGGATTTATGATCATTTAACTTTTTAGTAGAACTGTACTATATTTTCTGACGATATTTCTTGCTTTTAAAATCCTATTATAGCCTAACCTATTAATCCTAAAAGCCTATTATAGCTACAAACATGAGTAAACAAAAATATTATTTTATTACGCAAAAATTTAGAAGAGTTTAAAAAATAAATCACAATTTGTATTAAATCTTGTACTTAATCTCAAATAAAATTTCAATTTGTTCGTGAAATTAAGATACTTTTTAGCAAATTTTTCTTGAAGTCAATTTTCTCTTTTTTTTAAAGGATTATTTAAATTTTTCCTTTTTAGTGTTTAATTTAATAGGGGGCTTCAACTCAAGTTGTTGCTAAGTTTTTCCTCGCCGCCTATAGTAAATTTCGAAATTATCAGGTTTAATAAACGCCAGGTGAATAAAATTTCTTTGTTAGACAATCTTTATTCCACTATGGAAGTAGATCATGAAATCAAGAAACTGTTAAAAACAGTTCATTTAATCGATATTTCCGGATAAGCAGAAGCCGGATAAGCAAGTTTTTTTTTTGTGTTGAAGTGGATTTTTATGTGTCAAAAAAAAAAATTTCATTGGACATTTTTTTTTAATGGTCCGGTTAATTGAGAATTCCGAATAAGAGGCTGTTTCTTTTTTCAAAAGGTAGCCAAGTCAGAAATCATCCATCCAATAAAAAAATAATTTCTGAATTAGAGCAGAAATGTTGCTTGAACATACATTGAAAATAAATAATGCATAACAGTCGGATTGATAACCGATCGCCTTTGTTGTTAGATTGGCATGCATTAAGTCGGTTGAAAATGCTTCCTATTGACTGGACTCTTGTACTGAGTATGTACAAACATTGTTCAAAACAGGACATTGCTGTTGCGAGTGTAGAATGAAGATATCCAAACATAGACTAGACCATAAAGATTATGTCGGCCTATTATAATCTGGTTAGTTAAAGCTTGCAAAATCTAATACAAAGCACATACATAGTTAAAGAATATTAAATGGTGACTTTTTAGTTTTTTGTGTATATATACAGTCAAATTTATTTAAATTGGTCCAGTAGAAACCTGTATGGGGTAATCAATCTTTAACTATTTTTGTCATGAATTGTACAGCATTATCTCGATATTTCCTTTGCATGCTAGGAATTTTAGTCTTATGCAATGTCTTGTTTTAGAATTGCCAGACTATTAACTAACATTTAACTAGTATAAATTAGTTTTACTTAACGAATATGAATGTTGCATTTAGAGCAATTGAAGATATTAGTGCAAAAACCAGACTGCTGCACTTTTTTCTGATTTACACTTTTTCCTATAAAGAAAAAGATTGTCTATCCATTGGGGCAAGATCCTGACTGTTCTATGGCTATAAAGATATAAAAAAAAAGAGCTGCACTTTTGTATCATACATGCAAGAAATGTATAGTGTTTTTCATCTGTCCTGATCAATTTTAAAAACCGGAGCTGTCTTGTTCTTACACCCACGTCTTCAATTTGAATGTTCATTTCTACTTTGTAAAATGCTTGCATAATTGCCTTGTCTTATTAAATTACTAAGAAAAATTGTCGAACTATTTATTTAAATTTAAGCATGTGTCTAAAATATATTTATGTTTTAGTTGTAGAAGACATAGATAAAGCCCGTGAACCCCTTCCCAATATGGATGCAATTTATTTGATTACTCCTACTGATAAGGTATTTGCAATTACTTACATATTTTTAAGTTTGTTTTATATGTATGCTTTAGTTTTATTGAAATGAAATGTTTTTTTAATGGTAGTGTTCAAAATTAATTATGTACAGTTTTTTTTTTTTTTTTATTAATATAGATTTTCCTCACATGTATTAACATAAATTAGGTTTATGTAAAATATTTTGTTGGGAACTAAATACCCACAGTTTTTTTTTTTTTTTTAAGTTTATTTTTCAATAAAAATTACCAACTATTTAATTAATAATATATTTTCCCTTGCTGTTTACAACTTCTTCCCAATGTTCAACAAGATTTTCAATAACTCGTTGGCAGAAATCACTCGGGCTGTTTACGGGGCCTAAGCGATTCCTTGCGCTTCTTCAAGGATAGTAAAGACCATATATATATATATAAGGTGTGCTCGTGTTTCGCTTTTTGAAAGGGGCAAGGAAAGAATTCTTTTGACGTCATTTTAGCTCCGCCTTACTATGAGTTTTTGATCATTCTCATTGGCGGTATGTTTCAAGCATTGCTACTTAGGTTCGATCCCCGTGGGTAACAACTGGTGATTTAATTTTTAATTAGCAAAATAATGTAAATAATTGTGTTCAGGTAGCTTCACTGCTAATCCGTCCTTGTTTAGTTATGTCCCCGTATTTTACTTGATTGAAATTGTAACTCATTTAATATGTCCAATACAAATGCATTGACCTGATGGTTCCTAACCTCATTTTACTTTTTCAAAATTCATGGACATGCTCTCGTGGCAGCTAATATTATTTTAATACGCTTAATTTATTAAGCAACTTTTTTGCACTTTTTACATACTAAATACAATCCTTAAAATATAATTTAAACTCTTAAAATTTAGCGAATTCTAAATAAAATTAACGATTATCACTTTTAAATAGTTCACAAAAAAACAAATAGATGGCAGCACGTCAAGAACCATTGGTTCAAATGGTTTCAGAATATTTTAATAACGAAACGACTTTGGAAATCGATTCAAATTGTTTTTTGAAGCAAATTTTAACTATTTTCTTTTAAATAAATTCATGATTAGTTAAAAACAAGAATTCTTGTTAAATTAAGTACTCCTTGACAATAGCGACAATTACTCTTAAAATGACTGTCGAGAGCATTAGACACGCCCACAGACAGTTGAAGGCGGAGGAAAGCGTCACTATGACGTCAAAAGAATCCTTTTCCCCGCCCTCCATCAGCAAGAGCGAGTACCAGCACACCTTTTATATATAGTCTCCACTATCCTTGGCGCTTCTTCATATAAATCTACAGGCATCATTTTTCCTTGCCATTAACGATTCGAAAGAAATTGTTGCTTACGTCCATGAGTTGAACAGTGACGAGCAAGCATACCGCCGGAGATTGTGGCTCGTTGATTTTTTTGTCTATTAAAGCATGCAGAACACTTCTGAACCTTTCCCATGGAGTGAAGATGCTTCTCTATAGCAGTGTCCGTTCCATTTTCTCAGCCAGTTCCCTTGTCTTTTGACGTGAATTTTCTTGCAAAAGTTGGTTTAATCGCTCTTCATCGAACTCAACTGGACGGCCATAACGAGGTGCTTCTTTGATGTCAAAATTTCCGATTTTAAACTTGGCAAACCAATCATGAGCGGTTCTTTCAGCTATGGTTACCTCTCCATACACAGCACAAATGTCAAGAGCAGCTTTTGTGGCCTTAGAACCTTGATTAAAAGCAAAAAGAAGGTGCCGAAAATGCACATTTTTCTCAACTTGACATTCCATTTTAATGATCTGAAATTTAACTCAAACAAAAAAAAAAGCATAGATTTCGGTAGAACAGAACATCCTCTTTCCAATGATCTAAAACATTATGCCAAAAAATTTTAATTTAAAAAAACGGCGAGAACTTAGTTACCAACCTAATACTACATTTTTGAAAAAAATGCTGAAGTGTACTGGACACTTTTCATGCTGTAAACTATTTCATAAAAAAATCTTTGAATTGCAAATAATTCGCAGTAATTGGTTTTAACTCTGGAAGAGAGAAGGGTTAGGGGATATTTGATTAACTATTCAAATTTATCAAACAAGGAGATGTGGAGGGTTTTGATTTTAATATGAGTGATAGAACGAGAGGTCATGGGTTTAAGTTAAACAAATCTAATTTTAATCGTGAAGGGAGAAAACATTAATTCTATAATAGGGTAATAGGCAAATGGAACAACTTGCCAGTGAATATTATTAATTGTAAAGGAGTAACGGATTTTTAGAAGAAGTTAGATATGCATTGGGGGATAATTAGGAGGTGCTAGCTGGATCATCCTTTTTGGGCCTTGAGCCTGTTGTTGGTCATCAATATTTGTATTTGTATTATGTAACTTATTCTCCATTTTTTTGTAACAACTCTTTATCATAGGTTTATAGACACCCTGTATTGTATAACTTTGATTTTAATTTTTTTAGAAACTAACTTGTTATTTAAAATATATGATACAATTTTCACTAGGCCATTCTGTGCCTGTATATTAAATCATTTCATTACTTATTTGACAATGTTAATATTTCAATATTGTAGTCTGTGGAGCGCCTAATGCGAGACTTTCAACTCAATCGGAATATGTATCGCTCAGCACATATCTTTTTCACCGAAGGTTGGTTGAACTTTAAATTAAATGTCATTTTTTATTTACTTTTCTATTGTATAATTCACTCTGATTTATCAATATTTTTTCGTTTATAGCGTGCGGAGATGAACTGTTTAATGAGTTATGTAAGTCCCCCACTGCGAAGTACATTAAGACTTTGAAGGAAATCAATATTGCATTTCTGCCATATGAATCTCAGGTATATAACTTTACATTCAATATATTGTAAATTAGCAGTTTTATTAGATGTGGGTACAGAATAAAATGGGTCATTCCATGTCAAATCGACACAAGAAAATGCATTTTTTTCCCTCACCATCTCCGATTTTTATGAAATTTGGTGAACTTGTTTTACCTACTAAGAATGTAAAAAATGCAAAATTTTAACCTCATAGGCCTATTAGTTTTTTAGTTATTTGCATTTCAAAATGGCTAAAAACGTAAAATCTGCCTCCGATGGCTTCATTTAAATTACCATAACTCCTGTTCTAATTAACACATAGAAATAATATTGTTATCGTTTTAAAGCTCTTTAAATGACTTTTCAAATATTGTGAAACACATGAAAGTTTGGTGAAAAACATGTCAAGGTCCTTTGACCTTGAATTCCCAAAAAACGAATTTCTCAATTTTCACTATATTTTCCCCCTGAATACTACAACATCTGAACTACATGTATACCGTATATTTTGCCTTTTTTACATTCTTAGTAAGTATAACAAGTTCACCAAATTTCATAAAAATCGGAGATGGTGAGGAAAATGACTGTGTTGATTTGACATGGAATGACCCAAATATCAAAGCAAATTCTGCAGTAGAGATTAAATAATGTTTGATGTTATTTTAAATCTTTTGGCAATGCCTCTGCTTTCAAGTATTTAGAAGTTTGTTTAGTTACTTCATTATGTATTTTGTTTTTATATTTTCATTCATAGGTTTTGGAGTAAGAAGTATTTTTTATCTTTTGAGAACCTGCAAATAATATAAAAGTTCCCTTGTAATTTAATTTGATCTCTAAGCTATATAACACTGCCAGTCTATCCAAAAAGGGAATAAAGAGAATGTGCCAATATAAATTCTAAAATTGTTGTTTTGGCTAGTAAATAGTTTAAACAATGTCACCTAACGCAATTGAAACAAAATATTCTATGTGTTAACCAGTTGTATATACTCCTTAATAATATATAGATTAATTCAAGTTTTAAATTTGGTTAGCAACTAAAGTAGTTATATAAACATGGTTGCCACACACCTGGAAAACATGACAATTCTGAAATTGACAGAAAAAATTCAAATGACCTAAAAATTCTGGGGTATTTTCTAAAATATTAAGAAGAATGTGTCCTATCATATTTTGTTTTTCTAAAAATCTAAATTTGTAAAAATTTCTATTTACATATAGGCTATAACATTGCTAGATTATTATTTTCAGGTATTCCATTTTTCTGGAAATCAATATTGATGTGTGAAAAGATTAGTTTTTACATGCAATTATCAGTTTGGAATTCTTTTAAAACCTTCTCGGGAAAAGCCATGTAATTTGGATCTCAAAATTGAGTAGCAACCCTGTTTATAAAATCTAGATGTGAATATTCTCGATACGTTTATATAAAACATAATTAAAAATGTATTAGAAAATACTCATTCATATCAATTAAAAAATATTCTAAATATTTTGTTTTTAAATTTCAATCTTGGATGCTAAAATTTTATTTGTGGTCTATATATTTTTAGTAATATTTTTCTGTACATTTTAGATATTTTCACTGGATTATCCGGAAACATTTTCAATGTACTTCAACCCTACGAAGACAACCCACTCTGCAAATTTAGAACGTATAGCAGAACAAATTGCTACAGTGTGTGCTACACTTGGAGAGTACCCTAACCTTAGATATAGAATGTAAGCTTGCTTGCACATTACTTTCAAAATTTAAATTCAGTTTTATTCTCGATAACAATGTATATATTTAGGATAAGCTACAACACATTATCGTTTTCGACTAAAGTGGAAGTTTTTATTTTTTTCCATCAGACATTTAATACTTTTTTATTGTAATTCCCAAAATTAACTTGTGAACAAAATACAGCCAAAAGACTCTCCTGTTGCAAATTAAACTGAAAAGCTGAAAATTATATTTTATTAATATTTTTTGTCATCCAAATGTGAAGCTAATTTTCCTATTGAATTGCTTTTTAATTGGAACACATTCTGAACTCTTTCAATAGATGCAGGTTGTATACAATTTCATTTGTGTAAAGTACTTGCAGGAGAAATTTTAGCAGTGAATGTCCTGTTATTTCTAGTAGCATATCTGTAAAGTGTCTCTATCTTGACAAATACTGTAACATTTTTACCAGTCTTCTGATTCTACTTACTTCGTATTTTATTGAAATTAACTCTTTCAATTCAAGCTGAAATGCTACAGATATGGAAAGAAATTTATTAGAGATAAAAAAAAAATGTAGCTGTAAATTCAGAAACTAAGTTTCTAAATGACATTAAAGTGGCATTCACATTGTTACCAAAAAGGGAAAGAGCATAAGGAATGTTGCCCATTGCGCTATCAACGGTGGATCATTTAAATGGTTATTTTTAAAAACACCTGTTAAATGTTATATGGTCATTCGTATTGTTAAATGTTATATGGTCATTCGTATTGTTAAATGTTATATGGTCATTCGTATTGTTAAATGTTATATGGTCATTCGTATGGAGTAGTAATTTCAAAATTAGATTGGCCCTATACTACCACCAATTAAAATATAGTACTAGCCAGAGCATGTTCATCTGGTTTTGTAGGGTGGGTTCAGAATTTCTGATGAGACAAAATTGTTTGTATTGGAACTTGAATAAGCTTCCCTCAAATACCAAACGCTGAAATCCTTGACTGAACAAAAATGCGATGGGAGGTGAAAATAAGGGTGGGATGTACAGTCAAGGCAATTGCTTTAAGGTGAGGATTACCGTAGACTTTTAGAGCCACAGTTCACAAAGCAATGAGAGGATTGTCCCTTCATAAAATATTTTACCAAAAAAGAAGTTGCAGATAGTCTCATAAGTTATCTTAAAGCTGTCATATCACATTATATAGAGATGTATGTAAATTAAAAACTCAATCGAATCTAATTGACCTTTGCAAGAAAGGGTCTGATCAAAGCTGATGACGTGAAATCCAAAATAATTTCTTCTAGGGAAAAGTTTCTAGATAGTTTGTCTGTACTGCAGTCAATGATATTAATCTTAACTATATTTATCTTTTTTAAATAAAAATAGGGAAAAAATTATTGTGTTTGTTTTATTTACTTTTGAATTATAATTGTCAAATTTTTGTAGTGACTTTGATCGCAACGTCGAACTTGCACAATTGATACAGCAGAAGTTAGATGCCTACAAAGCTGATGAACCAACAATGGGCGAGGTGAGCACATTATATAAAATTAGCTTATTATATGAACTTATTGTACAAAACATTTATATATATATATTGCAACTGTATATTGTTCTTGTGCTTAGGGACCTGAAAAAATGAGGTCTCAACTTCTGATTTTGGACCGAGGCTTCGACTGTGTATCCCCCCTTCTACACGAGTTAACTTTTCAAGCCATGGCGTATGATCTCCTACCAATTCAAAATGATGTTTACAAGTTCGAAACTTCGACGGGACCCGATGTAAATATGAAAGAAAAAGAAGTTTTGCTTGATGAGAATGATGACCTCTGGGTGGAATTGCGACACCAGCATATTGCTATTGTGTCAACGTACGTAAAGTTTTCAGATAATTTTTAACTGATTATTGTAATTATAGGGTTATACAAGTTTATAATAGTGGCATATTCATGTGTATATGAAAGAAACTAAAATGTTAAGCAGCTAGTATTTAATTATATTAGTTTCTAATTATGGTCTTTTAATGGTGATTACTAACTTTCTAATTCATCTGGACTTTTAGGATATGTTATTTTTGTATATATATTCATTTTCAATAATTTGACACTTCATGTAGTACTTGAACGTCTAACTGCTCCCTTAGTCAATTGCCAAATCAGATGCAAAGCTACATAGACTGTTGACTTTGTAAATTGTTCCAATATAAGTTTTAGAAAATTTCTAAATAATTTTGACATGTTTATGTAATAAACTGAGAAAAAGTCACCTAAGTGGGAGTATCAGGTAGATGAAGTGAATCTCACACTGTGTTTAAAATTTGGCATCGCTGTATTAAAAATTCTGAAAATTAACAAAACAAGTGTGTAAAGGGAAAACAAACCTAATGTATTTTTAGACAGATGGTATATAAGTGATGCCTAACATTCAAATTAATACATAGTATCATGACCGTGTGATAATTATTGCATGGCCCACCCTTTATTCTGGTTAGTTTAGTTGTCAATATTTCATTTAATTCTGAAAAAGAATTTTTAAAAAAGCATGGTTTTGTGCATTTTCAGTTTTATTTTTGAAAAAATGTGAACCACTGCTAAGGGAGAAGCAAAAGCAAAGTGTGTTTTACTTGAGATTGTAAGCAATATGTGAGGGGCTAATGAATATGTGATTTATTGAGGATTGGAATAGGAAATATGAAGCATATAAAACATTTAAAATTATCTACAAAAGAAATAATTGGAAAAACTTGCTTTTTTGCATTCTCTGCTTCCAGAAAACATGTTTTATTTCTATTATGCCTGTCACAATTGCATAATTTGTGTTGTATCCATAAATTATTATTTTAACTGACAATAAATATTGCATATAATTTTTCATTTATTAATGCAATATATTTATTGTATTGTTATAGCATGGATACTTTGTTTCTATACAAAGCATGTATTGCAACATTTCTTAATATACACCATCTTGAAAATCAGAGAAATTTTCTTTTTGAAATTTTGTTGCCCCCCTGTAATACAGGGGGGCAACATATATACAGTATATATGATTGGCACAATTTGAAGGCTATATAATTAAAATAGAATATAACTTTTTGAACACCTACAGCAATTTTGGATATATGTAAAACACTTGCAATAATTTGACACTTCATGCATCTACTGCCTGAACATTGTGTGGTTCCTCTAACTATATTGTGTTCCTCTTCCTATGTTGTGTTAATTCATTCACTGACAACATATACAATTTAACTTGCTTTTTGCATCCTAATTTATTTCTGAGCTTTGACGTAATTTAATCTTGAAATGTAGGAGTGTTACGAAGCAGCTAAAGACTTTTATTGAAAGCAAGAGGATGACAGCATCGACCGACAAAGCCAGCTTTAAGGACTTGTCTGTCATGATCAAGAAGATGCCTCAGTATCAGAAAGAACTGAGCAAATACTCAACCTATTTGCACTTGGCTGAGGACTGTATGAAATGCTATCAAGGAGCCGTTGACAAACTGTGCAAGGTTGAACAGGTATGTCAAAGATATTGTTCATTCACTTATAATGCCCAGAGCCGGATTTAGGTTTAGTGGGCTCCTAGGCTGAATATTTTGTGCAAGCACCTCGCACCACATATTCAGCCTAGGGCAGTAGTCGGCAAACTCATTTGTCTACAGAGTCAAATATCAACAGTACAACGATTGAAATTTCTTTTGAGATCCAAATTTTTTTAAGTTGAACTTTATAGGTATGTACATTGTTATTAACTTAATTTGAGTACACCTAAGCTGGCCTTTGCTAAACACATCCTCAATCTGATTGAGGTGCGTTCACTGAAGTCGACCCCAGTGGCGGCTCGCCCACTACAGCAAGTACAGCCGGGCTGCACCTAAATTCATCAAAAACTAAAATCAGATATTTTACTAATTTTCTTAAATGAAGATTAGAATTGAAAATGAAATTTCTACGGTAGTAAACAAAATCTTAGATAAATAGCAAACCTTTTTGCCGTAATGCACAATTCAGAAGGGAAAAAAACTTCAGTCAATCAAAATTGCAGCTAAAAAGCGAAGTCAGAAATCGGCTGCATCGTTGCCATGACAACCTTACGTGGTATGACTTCCCCTTCACGCTAAAATGAGGCTGTGACGTCACAAACGCAGCTCAAAAGGATTTTTTCAACTCGAGCTGTAGTTGGGAATTCTGTGAATTGATTGGCTCCCGTGTTTGAATCGGCGGGACGTGTGGGGAGGGGACCGAGTATTTTACTAGCATCTCTAGACCGCTTTGCCTGATGGAGGAAAAGCCCCTTGGCTCGATAATTGTTTCAGCTTTGGCGGTATTGATAAGTGCTGTTTCGCAACCCTGTGGAAGGAATGGCTGTTGAGGGAGTGAATGGGAGCGATTCGATGGGCAAATGGATTTCTGAATTATTTTAATGATTTTGGATTCACACTTTTATCTTTAATTTTTGATTTTATTTTTCAACAAACAGATGTTTTATATGACATTCTTCAAAAAAAATCTTTAGATATAAATTATTGTCTTCAGCAAGTCAAGGTAATTCAGAACATTATAAGACAAAACCATAATGAGAACGTATCATGAACGTATTTATGAAACATTTAAACGTATTTATGAAATTGCGAATTCGAAAACAGAAATTGTTTTCAAAAGACAAGATGACTTCCGAACTCACGAAGATGTGTTTAAGAAATTTAAAATGTTATATTTTGAAATTTTGGATACCATAATAATGGAATTTGACGTAAGATTTAAAGATAGCGAATGTCTATATTTTTTTTGTCTTGCCGATTCCTCAAAGTTTGAGGATTTTTCGATAAATATCCCAGAAATGGCTTTTGAAAGTTTGAAAAACTCTTATCCAATGATGTGTGATATTCATAGACTAAAAAATGAATTAAAACTTTTTTTATTCCGATTCATCATACAGAGATTGTAGTGTACAAGAAATAATAAAAAAATGTATAATAACGGAACAAATGACATATTCAAAGAAGTATATAAACTTCTGTGTGATATTGACAATTCCTGTTACAAGCGCAATAGCTGAAAGAAGTTTCTATTGCTTAAACAGAATTAAAAACTATTTAAGAAACTCCATGACCGAAGAACGATTGACTGCATTATCAACACTGTCAACCGAACGAGGAATAATTGACGACCTTACGAAAACAACGCCATTTTATGACGACATCATTGACCGATTTGGGGGGGGGGGGTTACATGATTTCGGCTGCACTAACATTTTCGACCACGGGCCGCCACTGGTCGACCCCTTCCAACTCTCCCATCAACACTCGTCTTGTATACTTGTTTGGTCTATCTCCTTTCATTCATCCTCTATATGTCCAAACCATCTCAACATTTTTACCTTTTTCGAAATCCTCGACACTACATCTTTTTTCACACCACAACTCTCCCTAAAATTAACTTAATGAACTTTACTTAAAGTATTAAGTCTTATTTAAACTATAGGTACTTTGAATAAAACTTGATATCATACTTAATAATAATATTATTTATTGATAAAATTAAATTGTAAGGTATCCATATAATTAAATCATAAAAATGACTGATGAATACTAATGCGAACAATGGCCTTGCATCTCCTTGGAAAGTTTGGATAAGTCAAGTTTATATGTCATTATTTTTAAGACTATAAGCGCACGCCCGCAAGTGGTATTTTTTGGAAGAGCCACACTTGAGAGGCCAAAGAGCCACATGTGGCACACGAGCCGCGGTTTGCCGACCACTGACCTAGGGGCTCACTAAGGGCTATAAATGTTTATAATGCTGTATAATTTTAATAATCTGTGTTTCAATTTCTACTTGTCTTTTCCCATTAATAAATGTTCATTTAAATTTAATTTTATAATTAACTTCATCTGCAAATTTTGATCATTTAAAAAATCTCACTTGTGTGTAAACAATAGTTGATAATTCTGTTCAATCCATTAATAAAACGTTAATAGTATAGTAAATTATTACATATTATGAGATACAGGTGTGAAACTAGAAATTTTTCTTTTTAAGCAAATTCCCTTTGACAATTCTTGCTCTTTTTCAGGATCTGGCGATGGGCACAGATGCTGAAGGCGAGAAGATTAAGGATCCAATGCGAAATATTGTTCCCATTTTACTCGACGGTGCTGTGAGCACTTTTGATAAAATCCGTATAATATTGCTGTATATTTTGTCCAAAAATGGTATGTACTTGCATTGTATTCATACAAAGCCTTTTCATACATAATTGTTTTGATAATTTAAATCAACTATTTTATTTAGTGTAAATGTAAAATTGTTTTCCAATTTTACTTCTCTAAAAACAATTCAAAAGTAATTTTAAGTATAGGTTTTTGTACTTTGAATGGATAGATTTGTACTTGAAAACTGAATAAATAGTAAATAAATTACTTCTGAAATAAAGGTTTTGATGCATGTTGGAAGAAATATTAGTTTTTAGCAGCCTCGGACATTAGATGTAAATATGAAATTATCAAAACCTTCATCATACTTTTAACATATAAAAAAGCATTTATTCAATATAGTAATGATCTAGAAATTTTAATCATAAAATTAATCTATCTCAACTGTAGATTAGATTTATTTCATTTTTCTGCTTAGTTTTTTTTTTAATAATATAATCCATGCTTAGTCATACACTACTTAAGATAAATTATTGCATTTATTTTTATTTTCGAACTATAAAAAAAAACCTGCAGATTAGTAAAATAAATGACATTTTATTATTTTACTTAAAATAAAAAGATTTCCATATTTAAAAAAAATCTCATCTTTAATTTTAAATAATTAAATTCTATGTGTGCCACTACTTTCTGATTGAACACAAAAGTTTAAAGCATTAATGTATTTTATTTTTGTTATGTTTTATCAACGGTTTGTCCAAGAACATGACCCCAAAAATATTTAATAAGGATGTACAGTTTAGCTCTTTTATATTATATGTACTTGGAAACTATGAGGACATCCACCATCGCATTCTATCCTAGTCACTTGAGAATTTTGCATGTCATTCAATTCTCAACTCACAAACAACAACTATTTTCCTCTTCTTTTTTTTTTTAATTTACATATCTGTGTCTGGTTCAGTTTCATAAAAAGACAGATTTCAGAAATTGTGAAGTCCCGAAAATAGTATTTGCAACAAGAGACCATAGATATAGAATCAGCAAATGTAGAAATTACGCTATACAGTGTTAAGACCTCACCATACAGAAAACATTTTCTACAATTAAGGAATATATATTTACTTGGTGATTCATGGGCACAAGTATTTTTTTAACAATATTTTCTTTAAGTTTTTATTTGATTTTATGAAGCATAATCATTACGGCGCACTAAAAATACTATAAAAATTTCATTTTTTTATCAACATTTAAAAAATATTTTTAAAATTGACTACTTTAATATAGTTTTGAATTTCACAAATATAGTTTACCTATCCTCTGGCATTACAAAAGAAAAGGTAGACAAATATCTGGTGATACATATGCTTGGGGCAGGCAGTATTTGCTGCTGATTTCCTGTAACAAACCCACTTTTACATGTGCACAATTTATAATCTTAAATTTTAATAAACAGTTAATACACTTTTTTTTACTTTATCTATAATTTATTAACTAAGTAAATTGAAATGTTATAGGTATAACAGAGGAAAATCTAGCCAAGTTAATTCAGCATGCCCAAATTCCACCCACAGAGAAAGCAATGATAACCAACATGGCGATGTTAGGGGTGAATATTGTAACAGATGTAAGTGGCTTTTATTTGCTATGAATGCATACATACTTTTAGTTTGAGGCAGAAATGTTTATTCTTATACTGTATGCAGTGTTCATTCTAGGCGTTTTCTGAAGGGCGGTCCGCCCTGCCTGCCCTTTCTTAATCTCGATAGCGCCCTCATGCCCCTTTTTTAAAAATGCCGCCCTCTTTTGAAAACAATTCCGCCCCTCTTGCCCTTTTCAGTCAAGTACAATTGTCCTTGTTTCCCTAGCTGTCTTTAAAAAAAGGCAACGCTTAAAAAAAATTGTGTGTAAATTTGAATTGAGTGAATTATAATAGTAGAAAAACAAACTCCTTTTTAACTACGCGTGTTGTAAATCGCGGTAATTTCAAGCAAGGGGCATTCCACGAATCCTTATGGTTGCCTGTGCCCGCAAATGAAATGCTAAGTTTTTTTTTCTGTGTTTTTTTTAAAGAGAAGATTGTTTGAAGCGAAGTTGCAGGACTATGCATTTATTACCAAATTTTGGTTTTAAGTAGTATTTTTTATCATTTTTGTAAGGGGTCTGATTAGGGCTACTTACAGATTTGGTTTTTGGGGAAAAACATTAATTTTAAATGTCAAATTTTGAATGTTAAGTAATATTTTCATAAAGAGACCAATTTTGTACGGGTCTTTCCTTCGATGTAGACCCCGAACCGTCAACAATAGCCCAATATGTAGCTCTAATTCAAGGTCAACCAGTAAATCGGAACTTTATTTGTATAGTCACGGGTTAGATGTGTCAATGTGTGGCCACGCCCACCTCAAACATTTTTTTTTAAAGTGCCCTTTTAAAAACAAGAAGTGCCTTTTCAAAAACGGGGTGCCCTTTTCCTGCCAACACCGCCCTGCCCCTTTTTATTTCTAGAGTGAACACTGTTGTATGTGTATGACTTGATTATTTATAGGGTAGTCGAAAGAAACCTTACCAGGTTCCTAGAAAGGAGAGAATAACAGAACAGACTTACCAGATGTCTAGGTGGACTCCAGTTGTTAAAGACATCATGGAGGTATGTAAAATAGTAATCATCCAGTCTGTTGAGTCGCCAACTAACCTTTGGGGGTATTTTTTATTCAAGGGTTTTAGTTTTTAATTTTCTGATCGAAAAGAAAGTCTTTTTTTTTTAATTAATTAATACTTATGAAACATAATGCACAAACTATTAATCTCTGTTCTTTCATGTTAATGTAGATATTTAAAAGTACTTATTCCAGTTGGAAAATTCAAATGTGTGATTTTCATTCTAAGGAATTTTGAGATTATTTAATGTTTAATTTAAAAGTAATTGTCTCCACATACAAAACAACTATAATAGATTTGAAAATTCATCAACTATTTGCTTTTTTTTCTCTAAACATGTCCAAGAATGTGCCATAATAATATCACCAAGGGTCTGTCAGGTTTTTTTAAATAGGTCCTATTTTTGTGAATTATTTTTAATTTTGTGAAAAATTTCCAATATTTAATATATTTTTGTGAAAAACCTATGTAAAAATAAAAAATAACTTTAACTACTTTTTTCAAGTGCCACATATCTTTAAAAAGGATATGAGAGTTTCATTTGAAAAATGTAAACATATTTTTAAAAAAGCAATAATAATTAAGAAATTATAAAACACACCTAAATAAAAAATATTTAAGTTCTGAGCAAATAAAATAATACAAATAAATAAGTGTTGCTGAAAATTTCTATTAAGTAGTGCTCTATACAGAGATAAATACAAGCAAAAGTGTTGTGTTTCAAGTTGAAAAGAAAATCACGAATTTAAGAAAGATTTTCATCCCTGTATGTTATATCTCCCATATGATGTTACACGCTGATTTTCTCCCTGGTTTCGTTAAAAAGGGCAGGAAGTTTACGATTTTGTAAAAGGTTTGTTTTTCACAAATGAAATTTTGTGAAGGATCTAAAAAAAAAGGGACAGCTAACATGTTATAAATATGGTTATCAAAATAAAAGGTAATATTTCTTCTATGTCTATTGCAGGATGCTATCGACGATAAACTAGACGTAAAGCACTTTCCATTCTTGGCTGGGCGTGTAGCACAGAGTGGTTATGGTAGACCTACGCCCACAAGGTATTTTATTATTCGTGCTTTTAACAGCTTGTTATTTAACCCTTTAAGAACAAAATTTGCTGGCATGTAACTCATTTGAATTTAATGATATTAATATTTTACAACAATGTCATACAGCTTTACAATGGCCATATAAGTACCCTAACTGACATTTTATAAACCTCCCAAAACTAAATTTTAGTAAATTTATTTAATTATCTATCAACATCTTTTCTAGCTTAAAAATCATTGTTCCAAAATAGCTACTTAATATCAATTTAAGATTTGATAATTAGAAAGACATTTTTAACATGCGAAATACTTGAAAATAAATATTATTTTTAATTCATTGGTTCCTAAAAAATATTAATTTACAACATTGCCGATTTTTCCAATGACGATTATATTATGTGTCTTTTCCAACAAATGTATAAACTTAAAATTACTTTTATTTTGAATAACATTAACCTATACCATATTTTTCTAGTGTCAGATATGGGCACTGGCATAAGGATAAAAACGCTCCAAATATTAAAAACTTGCCACGTCTCATGGTATTCATTGTGGGAGGTGCCAGTTACTCAGAAATGAGAGCGGCTTATGAAGTAACAAAAGAATACAAAAACTGGGAAGTCATTATCGGTAAGTTATCATTTTTATATCCATTTAAAGCATTCACTGTGTCTGCTTTATTGTCATTATTCTTTGACCAAATGTTTCCTAAAATCATTTGTCGACGAACTTTGAGTTAAGATGTGGTATGCTGAAAAGGTTGTTACTTTCAAACATACACTAATTTTGAGAAATAAAATTAAGGGATATCTTGTGTTATGATATATTTAACTCAAAAAGTCTATTAGAGAATTGACTTGAAATTTGCACTCAGTAAGCTTTAAATACGAAATTGGATTCAAAATTGTTGACTTTGAAAAGTAAATTTGAAGTACGAAGGGCAAATAATGAATGAGAAATAAAACAGTTAGGCAGTGCCGTCACACAAAATGTTTTTTGGGGGGTTAAAACATAAAATTTCTCAACGTTATAATTCTAAATGACCAACTTAACTATTCGAAATTCCCAACTTAACAGTGCTGAAAATTCCTGAAAACACTGAAAATTGGGAATTTTAACTTTTAAAAACCCCCGAGTTGGGAAAATTTATGCCTGAAGAAAATTAATATTATTAACAAATGATATGAATGAATGATATTATATACTAAGGAAAATTAGAAATCGCCCATCTTATAAGATTACATTTAAATTAGACCTAAGAACAGACACTGCATTAGAATATGGATGCAACAAATCAATGCTTGTGTGAGAACTGTTTAATATTATCTAAAATATATATAAAATAAAAGCATGTAAAGAGATGAAAAATGTCGATAAGTTGGAACTAGGAATTTTCAGCACTGCTGAGAAGGGAATTTCGAATAGTTGAGTTGATAATTTTGAATCATTAAGTTGGAAAATTTCTTGTTTCAACCCCCCTAAAATATGTTTTGTGTAACGGCACTGTAAATAACATTATATAATAGTAAATCTTGTACTTTAAATTTCATTTTGCCATATTAATATGAAACTCATTTGTTTAAAGTTTAATTATGCATCCTTTCTTGATTTTTTTATTATTAATTTAATATAATTTTTTTAGGAAGTGATCATCTGCTGACCCCAGAGGGGTACCTCACTGATCTGCGAGATTTAACTAGCTAAATACTAGTAGCTTTGTGCAGAAGTCTCCATTTATTGCACACTCTCTAGAAAACTTTTCATGTACAGTTTCCAGCTAGTCATGTCTGATGTTTTATTTCCACGAATTTCTTCCTTTCAAATTCTAAATATTATATAAAAGATCTATCTTATTCATTTGTGAGTAATTGTTGTGATTTTTTTATTTTTTTTATTTAACTTGGGTAGCTTAGTGTGCTTTTCGGTGCAAGTTTCATCAGACGGCAACTTAACTATGTGATAATTAGCCACTGATAGTTTGTTCATTGCTGCACACTACTTTTCCACTTCGTTGATTGGACTACTTGAATACCTTCAATGCATTTAAGATTTTGAGGAATAATATGCTAGTGAAATAGACTTACTTGTCAAGTGTTGTTTTTTGTCAAAGTAGATCACTGGTTTTCAACCTGTCTAAGTAATATATTTAACGTTTCTTATTCTTTCTGCTTGTAAAAAAATAGTGAACATAAACATAACTAATTTATTATTCTAAATAATAGCTGGAGTATATAATCGTTATATATTAGTTGTCATGCTGATTATTCTTGCCTGTTTGCTTAGAGTATTTTCATGCATCTTTTTAATGTTTCAGTGTTATTTTATAAGTTATTCTATTTGAAGCATTGATTCAACTTCCAACATAGTTAATTATTGGATTTGTTTAAATAGGAGTTAAACTTGGTATTTTCTTTGTATGAAAAAAAAATCACATGTTTGTAACATTAATGGAGATGTAATAATTTCAGTTGTAAACAGTACATAGCTGATTGACTGAATGTTTTAGATTCAATCTTCAACAAATGTGTCTTATTTAGAAACTTAATGTTAGGAGATGAAAATGTCTCTAATAAAACCCGCAAATGTATGTGCACGTCAGGTAGTTGTATTTAAAATATCTCAATCCTTCTGAGGTTTCTATTTGTGTCTACCATATAAAAGCAAAAGACAAAATATTTAAATAAAACTACAGGTGGTTATTAACTGCATGTTTGAATTTGTTAAAGTAGAAATGCCATAGACTAATTGATTTCCTTGCACTATTAAATGTGTAGCTTTGAAATACAGTTGTAATTGTACCACTACTGTTTATATTCATGCATAAGTTTATCAGGCAATCTTCACAGCAATTCGAAATATTCCGCATCAAATTGCATAAGCTAAGGTAGATTCTCTAATTCCTCCGAAGTCAGAAAATGTTGGTCTACTGAGACAGGGTGGCAACATAACCTGGAAATCAGGGAATTATCATGTTTTTTTTTTAATACTTGAAATGTCAGGGAATTTTTTCAAAATTTCACAAAAAATTATTGAAATTTTCAAATTTGGGTCATGAAAATGGCAATTATCGTCTATTATGCCCTCTATTCAGATTAATTTAGTTGTCAATATTTTCTTTTAGTTCTGACAAAGAATTTTTTTAAAAAGCGTGGTTATGCACATTGTCAGTTTTATTTTTGTGAAAACTTGAATCACTGCTGAAGGGAGATGCAAAAGCAGTGTATTGGACTTTAGATTGAAAGCAATATGTGAGGCACTAATGAATATGTGATTTATTGAAGATTGGAATAGGAAGCGTATAAAACATTTTAAATGTTCTACAAAAGAAATAATTTGAAAAAACTAGCTTTTTTGCATTTTTTGCTTCCAGAAAACATGTTTAATTACTATTATACCTGTCACAATTATATAATGTGTGTTGTATCCATGAATTATTATTTTAACTGACAGTGAATATTGCTTTTAATTTTTCATTTATAATACAATATATTTATTGTATTGTGGTGTGGAAACTTTGTTTCTATACAAAGAATGTATTGGGACATTTCTTAATGTAATTGTAAAATCAAGGAAATTTTTTTGACACCATCATGGAAATATCAGGGAACTTTTTTTCAGAATTTTGTTGCCACCTTGTAAAATGTTAGTCAATTAGATTGAAAACCACTGATGTAAAAAATATATATATTGTTAAACTGTTGCTAATCAGCTATAGTATACTTTGGCTTCAATGTTTAAGGACCGAAGTTTCTGTGTTTATAATAGTATTATAGTCATTGATAATATTCTGCTGTAGGTGGGTAATTTCATCTTTGCTCGAAGTGACACAAATCAGTGTTAATCTTGCAGGCATGAAGGGGTTCCAGCACTTTTGTTACTTTTTGATTTGCAAAGAAAATTTAAGACAAGAGATAAAGAATGTGGGGATTTCTTGGACTCGGTAGATAGGCTGAATTTCTATGCAAATTTAGTAGATTTGTCTGGAGTACTACTTATTTACCTGTAATACAAAGTTATCGAAAGTTCTATATATTAAAAAGATAAATCCCCATATCTCCAATTTTTTGCCTTCAAAGGTGAAAATTTTGAATTTCATTATTTTACTAAAATTTACAACTTAGTGAATTGAATGTACAATGTTGTATCTATGTAAAATAGACCATTTTATTTTTTTATATACATTCAGCTATTTTTAATTATTTACTGTCGATAAGTGCTTTCAAAATGGCAGAAAAATTTTATTAAATTGAAATTAGAGTGAAAATTAGTATGGTTGGACTTCAGCTACTGTTGTCCATCAGATTGATAAATTGCTTTGCAGATTTTAAAGAACATTTAGCTCTTAGAATTTTCTTCAGTTAAATATATTTTGTTATAAGTCATCGAGGTGTGTGCTACTGACACTTCCTCACTTAAGCCGTGTTGCCACCACTGATCTATAACTGTAACTTCTGGATTGGTTTTTACATTTGTTGACTTGAAGCCAATTGAAAGGGTAACAACTGTACCCCACTTTCATCGCTATTGCAATATTTCGTATATTTTTCTTGTTAAAATAAGCCGACATTAATTGCTTTTGGCTGTTTTTTTTTTTAATTTTAAAAACCCATTTTAAAGGCAATCTGCTATTAAAATAGAAAGTAATTTCTGAGTGAAAGTCGAAATGGTTAAAAATCAAGAGCAAAAATTATTTGTTTGGCAATATAAAAATTAATTCTATCAAAAGAAAATATAATATTTATATACATTTAATATTTCTATAATGCTGTGGTATTAAAAAAAAAATCACTAAATAACTTTTTTTAAATTTTGGGGTACAATATGGCTGTTTCCACATTGGCTTCAACACACTAATAGAGGGAACAAGTTTTGAGCCTTCCAGAAGTTACATCTAGAATTCAATGGCTGCCACGCAAGTGCAATTGGGTTAACATTAGACTTATGGTCCACTTTCATGCCTGATCTTGTAAACTTAGCAACAATTTCATAAGAGTATTAGTCTGCCCGACTTCCTTCTGTGTAAATCATGTATTAAAATCTATATGACATATAAATAAGTAGTACCCCTTATAACACTTTTGTAAATAAACTACTTATTACCATTCAAAAATATTTAGATTTGTCAATAGATTATGTATATGGCGAATTTTTAGATTGGAGACAAATTATAGCAATTGTGGTAACTTTAAAATATTAGCTTTATTCTTATAAATGTTTTTTAAACATTTATAGTTCATTTCAATAAGAATTTCTTAATAAATAGTCTGTCTATATGTGCAACTGGATTCCTTTCAATTTGAGGGCCAATTTATAAACAGCAAAACTTAATTTGCACCTAGAAGTCATAGAGTAAGTCAATATGGTTGATATTCAATAAATTAACCCAAACCAGTATGGTTAGCTTATTGCTTCTTATGCAACAGAAATAAAAACTTGCGTTGCGATATTTAATTTTTCTGCTACTCGTGTAACACTTTACACGCTGTATATTTTACAAAGCTGTTTAATGTTTATCTGAATAGTTTATTAATTAATAAAGTGTTATTAAAGTTATTTTTTAATTGAATAGAAAATATGGATTTTCAATAAAGAACATGTATTTATTTTCAATAATAAAAACTGCCCATTTCGAAGCCGGAATCTCGAGGGATAAGCGACCAAACATGGGTTAATGTTATTCAATCATTGTAGTTAAATAGCCAATAATATTCCTTAAACTGTGTATTGTGAAGGGAAAGGATATATGAACTTTCAATAAGAAACTTGATATGAAAAGTTGTTCTTTACTACTTACTTTGTGATTTTAATATTGAGTATTATCAGTTTTGTTTTAAATAAAAGGGTTAATCCCTTCGCACGTATAAAGGATGTATATATTATTTCATTTTTAAAAGAAAATTCATTAATTGTGTTGTATCAATGTAAAAATCATTTCTTCATGCACTGTGTTTGACATTAGTTTGTTTAATCACATATAGTTGATATATGTACTATATATGTTTGTATAACGGATTTATATATATATATAATGTTTAGGTTCCCTTTTGACCCATGTTACATTGCAATGGTTTATTAAAAGTTTCCTAAATTTGGATTGATACAGAGTTTAAATATTGTGTATTTAACAAATTAAATATTTGTATATTTCATTTTTGTTCATAAATTGTTTAATTCCAAATGGTTATATTATGGAATTTTGTTGTATATAAATTTGCCCTTACTTTTACTATAGCATGATCAAAGAGCTTAGAAAAAGTAGCATTGAAAGCTTTAGGGGGTATTACCACATGTTTGAAATCAAGACTGGAATATCTTTGTGTTATTTTAGATATTGTGTTATATAATAATTTAAACATCTGTTGGTATGACTATTAACCTAGCGCTAGTCATTGTAATTTAACATTGACATTCCTATTAGTTCTGTAACGGTACTAGTAGAATAAAGCTGCAATATCGTTAAAAATTGCTGTATGTAATTTTTTCACTTTATGCATTTCATTAACATAATCTATCCCCCCCCCCCCCCCCCCCTTCTCCATTTATACAAATATAGTATAATCTATTCTATTATTTTTACTTGTAATTAGCGATCTATTCATCGATACGAATCAACTGGCTAAGAACTTTAAACACTAAACCGAACTTGGGTGGTTTAATTTTCTCGAAGCCCAACAAGGTTGGTCCAGTCTAATATTTCCTGACTATTCCCCAATAAATTAAAAGTGTTTATAATATAACTGATAATATTATTTTTGAAATTGTCGCATTTCTATAAATTTTTTTTTTAATTAGTTAACCATTTTTAAAAGTTGAAGGCACCGTTTTACGCATAGCTGGCAGTAAATCTCTATTTTTTAAAAAAATATTTTCAATTTTTTCGCTGTTATTCAAATCGTATCTCCAAAAGTAAATTTACTAAATTAACCATTTGAGTCCCAAGCAGCGCGATCGCGCTGTTGAGATTTTATGTCGAGAAAACCCAGTACATTTCGAACATTGTGGACAACTGACGGTGCGTTACCGATTGTTGAAGTCGCGCGCTCAGAATTACTGAAGCAAGTACAGCCGGGGGAAAAAAACGAACCACCAATGATTTTTTCGTTAGTTTTTATAGTAGAGCTAAACTTAATATACCATTTTGTAGGGAATAAAGTCTACTATACATTGATGTACAAAAAATTTGCATTGGGGACTATCTTCATACTCAAATCCGCACCAACTTTAAAATTTTCAATAGCAACACCTACTTTTGATAGCGCAGAAATGTTCTCCGCACTCAAAATAATCTCTATATAAATTTTCGTTAATTTCCTATATTATATGCAGATATATTAGACAATATGTATCGATCTTATTTGAGGTAAATATTAAAGTTGTCGTTGCTAAAATTTCGCTTGCAAGTAAATTTTGTCCGTCGATTTTCTGACATACTATTAAGAGGAGAAATAATCTATTTTTTTTAGAAAATATAGGAAAAGGTTTCAACTGGAAATCCATCCAAGTAAGCATTTTTTTTAAATTCGAATTAATTTTGAATTTATAACTTTTAAACATGCTCCACTCATTTGAAGTTTCCCCCCCTCATTTTTGCAACGTGATTTCTAAACTGCTATAAGAAATCTAAAATTACGTATTTTCTTATTCAAAAAAATATTATAATGTTCGATAAAACTTCATCTTTCCGACGTCATTAAAATTATATTTCTATCTTTACAAATAAATTAAATATGTATTAGAAATAGTGAAGAAGGAAGGATATTTCGAGCAAATTTTAATTTGCCACTTTTTTTTTCTCGTTGTTCCGCTCGCATCTCAAAAAGTAATTATCCTAAAATTATGAAATTATGCAGTTTGTTAAGAAATGTTTGTGGAATAAGGTGTATATGTAATATATATATATATATATTTCAATACGATCTGTATTTTAGGCGTTATTTAATGTTAAAGTCATAACTTCATAAAATTTCGAAAAAAATTCATATATTTTTAAATACTTGTCTTTCAATTTTCAACAAAAAATAAATACAAAATTTAGGATATAGTTTAAACTATTGGCTACAAACGATCCAGAGCGTTTTTGAAAATTCAATTTAGTTTTGTAGTTAAAAAAATATTAAGCAATTGACGAAATGTCTAAAAAAAAATCGCCAATTTTGCAAGTTTTTTCAAAAGTGATAAACTAAAACTGCTCTAGGTAGTTCAAAAATTTACTGTTTTCCCATTAAAAAGTATAGTCATGTTTGCAAAATTCTCCTTTCTTGGATGATATCAAGATTGAAATTCTATCTTGCAAATTAAATTAGATGTAGCTATTTATGTGAAGTACTATAAATATTTTATGAAAGCTGATCGGTAAGAAACGGAAGGAATATGGAAACCCCAGTTTCCCACAATTTATTATATATATATTATTATTTTTAGCGCTAAATACTAGTTTTAAATAAAAGTTGTCGATTAGAGTAAAAGTTGGCTTATTTATGCTTGACGCATTTGCTGTAGGTATATGTTTCGCTTTTCAATGAACAGAAACAATTGAGCTGAAGCAATTCTACTGCGGCGGCGTAGTTTGATTGGTAAGGCCACGCTATTGTTGACTCAATTTCAGAAGGTTAAATTTAGTGTTGTTGGTAAATTGATGATAGCCATAGTTGCTAGAGAATAAATAATATTTAATGGTTCAAATATTAAAGTTAAGAATTGACATTTACAGGTTATTACATGGCATTACAGTTAGGTGAAGAGCACGAGAGATGTGCTGTTGAGGGTTCGATGGAATGGCTGGGAATGAGTTCCTTTCAGTCTAGTCTGTATTCACATGATTTTGGCTGCCCCCTGCGTGGGCCTCATGTGCTGGAGCGATCTGATTGGCTCTTGGTGTACTGAAGTGGAAATTTCTTTCCGGAAATTACTTGGAAGAGAAAGAGAGTTTGTTGAACTCTATATCGCTGCACTACAAATTATCTATGCCAGAAAGGATTTATATAACTAAAGAAGTATTGTTGATCGGACACATATTGTCTACAGTCATTGGTTTGCGAAGCAAACCAAAGAGGATTGCGTAGCAATCCTCCGGGGGTGTCGGAGCGTCAGCGGAAACCCCTAGTTTGTTAAATACTTATTTTTATAAGTTGTTTCAGACCAATTAACTTCAAACAACGAAATCAACAGTCATAGCAATATCTACTTGGCGACGAAACTAAGCTCAAGTATTCCAATTTCTTTTTTTAAAACAAATCTACATTTATAAGGTAATCGCTTGAATTTCGTCGTCAAGCAACTTTTGCTACAGCTGATGAATCCGTGGTTTGGAGTTGCGTATGTTTGCGAATTATAAAGCCGACAAAATACTGCTTCCCATTCTCTTCAATAACCTTCTTAAAATTATGCATATAAATTATGTTGATTTAATAGTAAATTTTGTCTTTACATTTAGGGAAAAATTATGAGTATTAGTTAAGTAATTAATTTAAGAAGATACATGGCTAGTACATTGTTTTAATCGAAGAGATTTAATTTATTTAAAAAAAATGAAACATATAAAAAAAAAATCACTGCAAATGAAATGTCTTGCATTTACTCATTCATCACTAAAATATAAAAAATACCAGCAGCAAATGCGGCATTTTCTCCAGATGGGTCATCAATTGAAAGACAATCTCTGATGAATGTTGGAGAGGCCCTCGGGCTGAAACTCTATAAGATTTTTTTTATGTTGTGTTTAGTACATCTTAGAACACTTATTATTGATCTTAGTCCGATTCAAACATGGAATGCACTATAGCTTGATGACATTTAATTATTATGCTGTGAGTAATAAACTTATCTGTTAGAAATAATTCAAAATAATAATAATTCATATGTTGTGTTGATATATTATTTAACTTTTTTCTTCCGAGCGATGAAGGTCTATTCTTTTATTCTCTTCCAAAGTTCATATTACACTTCGGCTTTTGCCGTGTGTGTCACAAATAAAAAATAAATACAAACCAATAACATTTCCACATTTACAATTTTTATATACAACTCCACAAGAAACTAAATACTTTCATCTATGTGTTTATTATAGTGTCGCCCTTAGGGGTGTGCGACGGGTGCCACCGCATATGGGACCCTCGCAATCATCCAAAATAAGAATGTTAAAGATAATTTTTTTTTTTCTTATTTTAGACATGAAACGTCTTAAAAATCAGCTATACATGAAATATCATTTTAATGATAGCCTTCCGAAACTTCGGAGAGTACTGCGCCGGTAGGATTCATCTTTACGACTACAGAGGTTTTTCTTCTTACTGATGGCAGGACGGCCGGTACTACCACAAGAATTTATAAAGCTTGAGTTGGCGGAAAAAAAGTTTATTTTCCAAATTTTATTCTAACTGTAAATATTCTGAAAATATTCTTGGCGTGCTGACAATAATAAAGGAAATGGTATGTTATGAATTCTGGAACCTTTTTTAAAAATTAATAACTGTCCAAAAATTAAATAAACAAATAACGATTTCAGTCAGCATAAGTAATTTCGTCTCTCCAAAGCATTAAGGCTGTTCGCTACACGCACCTACATTTCGTATTCTCAATGTTAAGTATAGGACATTCCTAGTGTTTCTATTTTCTCAAAGAGTTTTGAAAACATAATTTTGAAGTTAAACTAGATATAAAATTTGCATTTTTTTTGGATGGGGGAAGCTGCGATGTATCCTTCGAAACTTATATTTTTTCCCATCATTCTTAACTAACGGACCCCCCATCAGGTTCGCACAGGGCCCCGTGGCATCAGAGATACACAAACGCACGGCCCTGTCGTGGATCATCACAGATAGGCTGAACTTCGGTGACCGAACAAACCAAAAAATTATCTCTTTTGTTTATGCTTTTAATATTTACCAAGCTGACGTTATAAGTTCTAAGTCGTAATAAGTCGTCCAGAACATCCCCAAAAATTATCAGTGTGTATACGGGACTGGTGCCCGATAAATCTGATCGGGGTCCAATGTCCTGACACCTATTGAGGTTGCGTCGGGTCCCAGCTCAGGTCTTGTCCTCGTCATCTGACCATGGTTCAAAAATACGAGGCATCGTTCCCGGGTCTTTCCTTCGAGAGAGTCCAAACCGTTATCAATAGCCCACTGTTCAGCTATATTGCGACGTTAATTAATCAAACCAAACCATCATTTTTAAACAGTAGTAAATACTTTTCTCAACATCAGCTGATCACTTACCTGTAACTGTAATTCACGAGCAAAAAAAGCAAGTTTAAACTTGTTCATGTCTGTTCGAGTTTTGGTTGTGGTGATTGTTGACTGACTGCCGTGTTTTGTTATTGTTTGGAGTAAATATTAACAAAGTAGTGAATGTTTGATTTTAAATATTTGAAGAACATTTCGTATCTTCGCAACATTACGCCCTCGCAGTCTAGAAGTTGTATTAATAGTAAGTAACGTTTCTAATCAATAATTTACAAACGTAAAACAGACTTTCCTAATGCATATTTTACTCAGTCGTTACTATTGATTGATAATTTAAAAAATATATTTATATTCTTTCGAGAGGACCTGAATTATAGCAAAATCACAAAACCATAAATAGTTAATATAAATAAGTTATGATAGGAATTGCAAGTCTTTCTTGTAAACTTAAATGTAACTCAAAGTTAATCTGAATTTCTTAAACAAATGAAACTAAAAAAAGTAAATATTGAATTAAAAAAAAAAGGAAGATTATGTAGGCTGTCCATAGATGATGTCACATCTTTTCTCAATATTTTTGACCCCCTTCTTCCCCTATGTCACAAAGTGACACACTTCTTCATATCCCCCCCCCCCCCCCCCCCATCTTTTTATACAACTCCCAGCTGTGTGTGCAACTGCATATCAGTATATATGTTTATAACATCACTTCATAATCGATTTAAACTGAAAGCTAAACAATTTATTTTTCTGAAAATTTTGTGTTTGTTTTGGTTTTATGTTGATTTCTAATAGACGATGTGTGTTAATGTCACACTTCTTGAAACCCCTTCTCGCCCTTGTCACAAAGTGTCACAGCTTCTTGAACCCCCACCCCCTCCAAGCATGACATCATTTGTGGATGGCCCCTGAAAATATTTTTAAATTAGTGGGACCAAGGTTCAAAACAGTGATAGGGCACAGGATCTTTCCGACCTCGTGCACTGGCCGCCTCTGATTTGTCGATATTTTTCAAAATTTATCCATTCATGATAAACTGAATGATCGTATGCATTTTTACTTAAAGAACATTTTCTATACTTTTGTAAATTGTATTATGTAAAAGCCTTTAAATTGTAATGGTGTTTGCTGTCCATAATTTATCATAAAACCATGGTTATTATTTTTGAACAGCATTTAAATAATTTCTTCATATAAATCCCACTCCAAACAATTGTGGTTAAAATGCATTGAATGGTTTTTCCCTTTGGCAACTTCTGAAAAAATAAAATTTGCTTGGCGACAAATCCCGATTTTGTTGCCAATCAAAGAACTCGTCCATTTATCCCAGGATGGACAAATAACTAGTTTTTGTGAAAAATCAAGGGGACTCGACTGACACTGACTAAATATTTGATATTTTTTGTTGTTTATTTTTGTGGTTTGTTTTGTATAGAAGTGGATTCTGACAGTTAATTCTTGAGGATTAGTGTTTTTATTTGCTGGATTTTTTGCCTTATAATATTAGATTCACAGCAAATCAATGTATTTAAGATTTCAGTGTTAATGATGATTCGTCTAGAGTATGTGTTTGATTCAGATTAGAACTTGTATATTTTGTTCAAGTAAAGGGAATATTTTTTCAAAGACGCTACAACCATTTAAGTAACTTCAAATTGAAGTTTAGGAAATGGAACAGATGTAGTATAGGACATTTGGCGCGATTTTTTTTTTTTGGCGATGAAAAATTGTCGTTAAACAGCGCTATGACGTCATATGGTTGCCAGATTGAAAGTCGCTAAATGGATCGGAATATACCAACAATGTCAGGTGGGGTTGCCACACTATAAATTTATCGCCCCAATAAAACACGCCAAAAAAAAAACTCCCGCGCCAAATGTCCTATACTACATCTGTACCTAGGAAATGGGTGAAACTTCCCAATTCTTAGATATATTTGCTTAGATGTAGTATAAAGATTTACAAAAATTAAAATAAAATCACTTTGAATTATAAGTGTGGTATAAATGTATCTAATTTTCTATAAGTCATTAAAGTATAGTAGTTGAAAAATACTTTGTGAAATATTTAATACAAATAAAAAATTATAATTTAAAAATTTTCAAAAAATTACAATTAGTATGATTTTTACACTCCAGTTCATAATTAAAAACATTTTTCTTTTATCTAAAATATATTTAAAACTATATTCGGGGACAACCTAAGTTGAGCCTAAAGCAATTGAATATTTATACATATCATAGCTTCCGCTTCAGGTTCAACTTAGGTTGTCCCCGAGTATAGTTAGTTGATAAAATGATTATTTTATTTGAATTGAAAGCAGATGTCAGTTTCAGCCCTTTAAAAATTTCACCCATGGTTAGCCAAATGCTGTGTATAATTTAAATACAATATTATTTATATATTTAAAAGAAATCTTTAATTTCATTAACTTTTTGTCAACAACAACTTTTTTTCCAGTAATTAATAATGAGATTTTTCACTGTTTAGAAAATAGCTGGCAGGCACGAGTTTTACAATTGCGAAAGGCAGCAGATGTGATAGGTAAATATTCTAAGCAATTATTTTGGGATTTGCTTTTTAATGATATGGTTTTTAACTTATACTTTTTTCTGAATATGGTATCTGCAAAAGGAATATTTGGAGGCATTAAATTGTGTTGTGTATAGTCTATAGTAAGAATTAAAAAAACGTATATTCTCAGTCAAAATTGTTCTTTTCTAAAGTAGTTGAACTTCTTCCTATGAAACACTTAAATTAGCAAAATATTATTAAAAATATAAGCAATATTTGTATATCTCATTTCTATTGTATACTGTAAAATCATAACCACTATTTAAGTTCATTTGTTGACACTTTTCAGGGGTTCATATAGGAATTTGAACCAAGGTTCCCCTGAATGGGAATTTTTCTGGATCAATTTTGAAATAAAATTAACATACAACAAAAAAAATGGGGGGGAAATGTATATAGTCTATGAAAAAAAATTGGGGAAAAAATGTAGCATACATTGAAAAATAACATGTGAATTAGTTAACTGGTGAATGAATGAATTTCTGTTGGTTTATTAAGTAAAAAAGATGAAGGTGTGTGAAAGAAAGTAAAATTAAATATTTGAAAACCTGTTGCCATTGTTTTGTTTAAATGTTTGAAAATTGGTATAACTGTTCAATATGGTGATGAACTATTTTATAGTTTTAGAATTAATAATAAATTATATTTTTTTCTTTTAAATTAGTTAAATGTGTATGTCTTTATTTTATAACTTGTTAGGTAAAGTTATAATCATTCTGAAGTATAGTGACAAAACTATTTAGTTTTGGAAAAGAGAATTTACAAAAAAAGAATATCCTTACCGTATTCCATTATGTGGTCCATTGTTTGTATATAAACAAATGATATACAATTTTTGGTAATATTAATTTTGTGTAGGGTTCAATTTATGTTACTTAAATTTGTGAAGGGGCCGAAAACCCCCCAAATTTCGCCAGATTGAACCTCTGCTGATATTGGGTATTTTACTATCTATCTTAACGTCAACATTCTTAATCTACTTGTTTGTCAGTACCTATTTATTTTATTAATTAATATCCAAGAATGTAATTCCAAGCATAACGTTGTAATTCAGCATTAAGAATCTCTGATGTTTATATAATAATATAACCTTTAGCTTTTATTTTGGTCTGACCATTATCGGCCATTACAAGACAGGTTCCTTGACCAAACGCAATTGCCGTTTTCGATTAGATTTTTTGGACCTGTAACAATTCAACTTTCAAAACATGTATTGTCATTTTCAATCAACCACCACAATTTCATCTACAACATGCAAGCATTTATACTAGGGATGAACCGGATAGTGGTTTTATCGGATATCCGGCGCACATTACAAATCGGATATCCGAACTGGATTTCGCCGGATATCCGAACTGGATTTCGCCGGATATCCGGCAGTTTCTTTTTTTTGAAATTATCTTCTCATACACACTAGAATAAACGGAAATTGGTCAAAAATTACAAAATATTGTTTTATTCTATAATATTCCCCAATTCCTTACCTTTAAGATTATACCAAGATTGAAAAAACATTAAAAAAAATACAAAGGGTTATTCTAGGGTGCTGATAGCAATGGGCGTATGTTTCGTACACTTTAAATTCAATTCTGAATAATTGTATTTTTACCATATGCCCTTTCGTTCCAAACATGAAAACTCAAGTTTGCTTAAACTTTTGAGAAATTTATTTTTAAATTCAACTTTATATTAGTTGTGAAATGTTATGACCCTCCACCATAACGATTCGTTAAAAAAATGTAATGGAATTTTAAAATTAAAAATTTGAAAATAAGTGGGTTTTTTAAGGACTTTTGAGGTAAAATATTATATAAAAAAACTTTTAATACTATAACCTTTTCAGAGGGTCATAACTTTAAGAAAGATACTTCAAGTAATTCCAACAAAAATTATGCTTCTAAATGAATTACAACTTGCATAATCATGTTTAAAAAAAAACATGATAATTAGCATTTAATTTAATTCAGGTTTTTTTTATAATGCATCGTGATTTTTAAAGTGTTTTTATACATGAAAACACTAGAGTTTTAAATTTATAATTAAAAAAAAAATGTTCAAGTGTGTAGGTAGGTACCTTAACAGTTCTTTAACAAACTCTTCATATTTATACAGATTTTGAAACGGCCAGATCTGTAGTGTACAATGCGTTTAAAAATGTAATTTTGAAACATTTCCAAATTGCTGATCTAATTGTGCCAAACTTAAATGATGAAACTAACTTTCAGACAGGAGAATAAAACAATTTCTAATATACAACGAACAGAGATGTAGCTGGGTTCATTCCATGTCAAATCAACACAGTCCTTTTCCTCACCATCTCCAATTTTTATGAAATTTGGTGAACTTGTTATACTTACTAAGAATGTAAAAAATGCAAAACTTTAACCTCCTCGGCCTATTAGTTTTTTTAGTTATTTGCATTTCAAAATGGCTAAAAACATAAATCTGCCCGTTTATGGCTGCATTTAAATTACCATAACTCCTGTTCTAATTAACATATAGAAATAAAATTGGTATCGTTTTAAAGCTCTTTAAATGACTTTTAAAATGATATGAAACATATTCAGGTTTGGTGAAAAAATTTCAAGGTCATATTATTTAACCTTTGACCTTGAATTTCCAAAAAACAAATTTCTTAATTTTCACTATATTTTTTCACTGAATACTACAACATTTGAACTACATGTATACCAATTTTCAGAGTGGGACGACAATGGGATCATACACTAAAAAAAAAATTTCAAAAATTAGCCATTTTGAAATGCAAATAACTAAAAAACTAATAGGCCAAGGAGGTTAAAATTTTGCATTTTTTATATTATTAGTAGGTATAACAAGTTCACCAAATTTCATAAAAATCGGAGATGGTGCGGAAAAAAAATGCATTTTCTTGTGCATTTTTTTCCCACACTTTTTTTTATTTGACATGGAATGACCCTAATATAGTGCATATGTTTGTTTCTAATTTTTTTTTTATATGATCCCATTGTTGTCCCACTCTGAAAATTGGTATACATGTAGTTTAAATGTTGTAGTATACAGGGAAAAAATATAGTGAAAATTAAGAAATTAGTTTTTTGGGAATTCAAGGTCAAAGGTAAAATAATGACCTTGAAATGTTTTTCACCAAACCTTCATGTGTTTCATATCATTTTAAAAGTCATTTAAAGAGCTTTAAAACGATACCAATTTTATTTCTATATGTTAATTAGAACAGGAGTTATGGTAATTTAAATGCAGCCAGTTTTACGTTTTTAGCCATTTTGAAATGCAAATAACTAAAAAACTAATAAGCCGAGGAGGTTAAAATTTTGCATTTTTTCATTCTTAGTAGGTATAACAAGTTCACCAAATTTCATAAAAATCAAAGATGGTGATGAAAAAAAATTTCATTTCTTGTGTTGATTTGACATGGAATGACCCAGCTATGCTAACTACACACCACCACCTATGTGAATTGTTCAAACTCAAAGTTACTCCACTCTAGTGGCGTGTTTCTCTGTGCCTCACTGCGTCTGAGTCTAAAATGCACTTCTTACCCACCTGAATAGCCCGAGAAAAATTCAAGGGAGAATCTGCACACTGTGAATACATTGGTAGAATTTTCAGGAAAATACTTAAAACAAGAACAAAGATAATTGATCGCCACAAAAAAAAATCTTCTATTTTTTATTCATCCGGATATCCGGCTTGGTAAATCGGATATCCGGCACTTTACTTCCGGATATCGGATAGTTACCGGATAGTTAAAAATCAGCCGGATACCGGATAGTTACCGGATATCCGTTTCATCCCTAATTTATACTACTGCTCACATAATAATACCACACAGGCTTCTGGTGGTGGACATTTTAGATAATAAGCAGTGTTCACTCTAGAAATAAAAAGGGGCAGGGTGCTGTTGCAGAAAAAGGACATCCCGTTTCTGAAAAGGCATTTTTTTTTAAAAGGGCACTTTAAAAAAAAAATAATTAGGGTGACGCCGTGGCTAACCGTTGACACATCAGACCTGTGCCTGGAGGAATAGGTGTTCAACTCTTAGCATAAGTGTAGCGATCTATCTGATCATAGGGGAAATCATTACTCATGGCAAAAATAATCTGCCATGTAGAGGGAAAATCCGTTGAGCTGCTCATGTGTTGTTGTCATATAACCATGCACCGAAATTACGAGGCAGTGTTCTCTTTTTTTTTGCCGCCGTCAATTGCCCGCTGCGCTGCTATTCTGCTGTTATAATTTACTTAATTCAGATTTACACAAAAAAGTTTAAATCAACGCTTTTTTTAAAAGACATCTAGGAAGCAAGGACGTTTGTGCTTAACTTAGAAAGGGCAGCATTTAAAAAAGGGCCCACGAAGGCCCTATTGCAGGGGTCGGCAACCTATTGAAACGGAAGAGCCAAAAGTTGCAATTTACAAAATTTCCCAATTTTTAAAGAGCCACTAAAAATTTTCGTTTCAATATTATAGTATTTGCTTATATATATTTGATTTTTGATTTAAAATAAACGGCATTAAATAGGGAAAAATATTTATTCATATAAAAACACAAATATAGATAGTTACATCAGTGGGAGAATTGACTTTGCATGCCTTTTGAAAGTTTGATTAAATCTGGCTTATAACTTGTTGTTTTAAGTTTCAAGCATGACTAGATTTTATTTGTTAGTTGACTTCTAACTTTACTTTTTATTATATACATGCAAGAGAACGCTTGCTCGCACGAATATGTCGACCTGAAGATCGTCAGCACTCCATATGCCAAGTTCTTCACCTCACTGAAGCATTCGGGAAGACTATTCCATGTGCCGAATATGAGGGCCTCAACTCGCAGAATTTCTTTTAAAGCTGTCCACTTGTGCTGCGCGATGTTCAGGCATTTCTGGACCTCCAACTTGCTCTTGAGTTCTGTGAACTTGCCACTTCACAAATCTTTGGTTTTCAAATCTAGCAATTGCATTTGGAGCGATTCAACATCAATTCCAAACAGCTCAATGTTGATATAATTTTATTTGTGTTGAGAGGTTTTACTATGAACGCGTGAGTACTTTTGTTTGTTTTGAATTACTCGAATCTCTCAGCGAATCCATCCTTCATGTTTTTTAAAGCTAGGCTGAAGTAATTTGTGTCAATAGTTGCATTGGTCTCATCGCGATATTGCTTCAGATTTTTAAAATGAAAAGTAATTTAAACCGCTCTTCATGTCTTCAACAAAAATAAGTAATTTATTTTCGAAACAAACTACTTCTTCAAGCAAGGCGTAGGCTAGGTTGCGCTTTCCTTTAGTTTTTATATTTAGTTTCATTGTGGTATCTACCGATACCACAATGAAACTAATTGTGGCGATTTGTAATTAACGATTATGAAAATAGAAGCTATTGAGAAATTAGGTACTTAAAAATATATTTTCTTAATTTTTAAGGGTTTTGATAATAAAGTATTAATTTTTTCGTATGGAACTGGAGAGCCGCAACTTTACATCAAAAGAGCCGCATGCGGCTCGCGAGCCGCAGGTTGCCGACCCCTGCCCTATTGAGATGAATAAAAGGCGGGCAGGATGGGCCGCCCTTTAAAAAAGCTTAGAGTGTCACTGAGATAGGTGATATAAAAATCACATCAATGATTGTCTAACAGTTAGTATAATCGTATATAAAAGTTTCTGTGATCAAACATACACATTACAATAGGGATTTTGACATATAATTTTTTTTGTAAGAAATGTTATGCATATTCATTCCAATGTTTAAAGTATGAATAGTTGATTATTGCTGTGTGTTTTCAGAAAATGGTTGACAACGCCCATGACATTGTTCCTGGCTCTTCACAGGAATCGCTACCACTTTCGCAAGAAACCTTTGCATACTTATGGGATGAGTAAGTGTTGATCTTAATTTTGTTGTTGTTATTCTTATGGAACTTTATTTTAAATATCTTTGTTGAATTTTAATTTATGTGTTGTAGTTAATTGTGAGATGCCCAATTTTGATAAAATTATTATTCAAATTAATTTGAGTCCCTGTTTATCCCTTTGTAAAATGTTTTGCTTTGTAAAACAGGAGCATTCACTAAATTCTATCTTAGAAAACATACTTTTTATAAGGTATTCTATTAAAAATTTATAAAAGAAAAACTGCCCTAGAATAAATTTATGTTTTGATATAAATGTTTTTTATGATAGAAAAATAAATTTTTCACACACAAAAAAAAAGGGTCTGGGACTTAAAATTTTAAAATATTTGTTTTGGGGATATTGTTTTGATTTTTTTTAATATATAAATATATATTTACATTTTGTAGTTGCATTAACTAGTATATAATATTTAAAAAAAAATTGATTTAGGTTTTTAAAAAAAATGTGCTATAATTGACAAACTTCTTGCATTAGCTTACGCTTAAAAATTTATATTTTAAGAATTTATAATTATTTGAAAAATAAATATTTACTGCAAAATTACTTGAAAACATAATATATATGTACCTTGGAGGTATATGACTACTATTCCACTATTATTTTTCATTTGACTGTTTCACAAGAGTGCTTATCGTTGTTTTATATGTCTCAGGCGCCATGCACCTGGAAAACATGGAATTGTCAGGGAAAATGACATAAAAAGTTAGGGAATTGTCAGGGAAAATTAACAATTTCTTAACTTTTCTGGGAAAAGTCAAGGAATTTTTTCTAAAATATTTAGTTGAAAGTGCTTTGTCATACCCCTTTCCATTCTATCTGTGACTTTTTCTTTTCTTTATAAAAATTTAAATTTGTAAGAAAATTATAATTTCTGAATTTTTTTTTTTATACTTTGAAAAGTTATTAATTCCAAGAACTTATATTTATGGGTCTTTACATTAATCTTTTTTAAAAAAAAAACAATAAGTTTCATACATTTATCATTTTGAAATTTTTTAAAAATCCTCTGGGAAAACTTTGAAAAGTCAGTGAATTTTAATCTTAATGTCGAGTGGCAACCTGGATGCCTGTAACGATAGAGTTCTTTAAAAAGCAATATCTTTGTTGGTAATCTATATAGAAAATTAAGTTTTATGCCTATTTAAAAGGTGTGAAAAACACATTATATTGCTAAATTAACCCAATAAATTGAAAAAAAATGACATAGTTTCCTATACCTCTGAGATACAGATGCAATATTAGAAAAATGTGTTGCTTTTAAATTTAAAAACAAATACACAATCACAGAAAAGAGTCTCATAAACATTTGAGCAATTTAGCTAAAGTCCCCAAACTAGGTTTAACTTTTTCAAAAACTTTTTGGCATCATTAAGATAAAACATTAGGCATTTTAATAATTTGTAAAAAAAAGTGCATGTTTTTTATGATCACATATTAAAAACACAAAGAAAACTGCAAATTGTCAGTGTATCTCGATTAGCCTATTTACAGTCGGAAATTTTTTTAAACTATTATTTTATTATTACATAGATTTTTTTATTAACACTAAATTAAAGAAAATGTGTGTAGAAAATTATAACTAACCAGTTCCTAGTTTTTAACATAACAATAATATATATTAACATAACATAACAATAATAATGTTATATAATTAACACTGGTAATTATATAACATATACAAATACTGACGACCAACTAAAGGCCCAGCGAGGTTAACCCCGTTTATCGAATCCTAACAATCTCCCACAGCCGATCCAGCATTTTTTTTAAAATTACCTAATCCTGATGAATTAGCCCAACTATTATTACATTTATCCATTATAAAAATTATGGCTTCTACCTTCCCGATTAAGTTTTGTTTTGTATATCTTGTACCCATGACTTCTAGTGTCATTGACTGTATTAAATTTTATGCCTTCAGTGTCACCAATATATCATTAGCAAGCTATGTAATTTTGTTGAAATACTTTTTTTCTCACATGTGTCATGAATGTATTTGAAAACATTCAAAAATGTTATTTAATGATAAAAATACTGTTATATAAACATAATTAATAATAATAATAAAAAATAAAGATTTAAATTTTACTTTTTTTTTATTTCCAGATTGCAAGCTTTTCCACCTACTCATGCAGAAACTGTAAGTTAAAATTTTACTCTTTTTTCTTCTTCTCCCCACCAAAATATTATACAAGAAATGCAAAATTTGTAATTTTAAAATAATCATAATATTCAAGGATAAATCTGTGTTGCTATTTTGTCTAAATTAATTTTCTACTATTAGTTATAAGAGCTCAGTGTTGTTAATTCACTATTGTGTAAATATGCTTTTGTCTGCTGGAATTTCATTTTTATATGATCGTCTTATTTTACAAAATACTTTAAGCATATCTAACCAATTAATTTGCTTAGGAAATAAGTGAACATGTTCATTTTTTAATTGTATTTAATAGAATAGTATTTTTTTTTTGTAGATTGTATTTTATAGTAAAGTATAGTTTTTTAGTCAGTTAATTGTGTTTATCTATTTTGTGATTCTGTATTTTTATGAAAGAGACTATAAAGTAAATGTTTAAGTATCCTTTAAATGGTGATTTTCAAATTTGAGTCATTTTTAATGTCGGGCAAAAGACTTTTTTACTTTCAAATTAAGTAGCCAGAGGGATTAGAAGTTGGTTTTTTCAAAAAGTTCCTACTTTAAAATTTATTTAAATTTGGTACTCTAAGAATATTCTTTAAATATTTTTTATGTATGTAAATTTTTAACCAAGAGCAAACCTACAAAATGAACTGTCCGAAATATTAAATGCACATTTATTGGTGAAACTTAACCTACTTTAAATTAAATATAACTTTAAAAAAACTTCAAAATTACTCAGTAAATAGCAACACAAATTTTTAAATTGCTTTCATGATTCAGTAAGTCATAGAAGCCATTTTGAAATCATGTGCTGAACTAAGAGGATAACATTAACAGTTTTGGTTTTTCTTAAGGTGAATATTTTTTTGTTGTCAGATCCGTTATCAGCTTGTGTAGGGTTCTTATCTGCTTGGCACACCAAAAGTCACTGTGGGAAGTATATTTAAGCTGTGTTGATTATGCATGGTAGCAGATTTTTTTTTATATTAATTTGTCAGGTTAATTCATGAAAAGTAACTGACTAGATAAGTTTAAATAATAATAAAGCTTACCTTTTTATCATCAATAGCCAACTTTAAGTCGTATGGAGCAGGTTTTTTATTGGAATTTAAAATTTTAATTAATACATAACAGCAGTATAAGGCATTTCAAATACATAAACATAATTTAAATTTGACCAGGTTATTTACATAGATTTTTCTCAAAATTACAGTTGCAAATTTTTATAAGAACATGCTATGTAATGAATAAGAACATTCTATATTCAGTGAAAATGTAACATTTACTATACAATTTTATACATATTTTTAGCTGGACATTTCCCACTTTGATAGTACTATGGACCATACAAATGGATACTTATCTGATATAGTTTCATTAGTGAGTATTCTCCTTACTTTTGCCTTCTTTCTGGATTGTTTTCTTTGTATTTAAACATATTGACTGCTATATTTTGAGTATATATATCGGTTAAAAAGGTATGTATACATCAAATTTCTGAAAAGTTTTTTTTTTTTTAAATTTGATAATTTTTTTCTACATGTTTTAACACATTGAAGCATGTTAAAAACATCTGTTATTGTGTGAGGTACGAACATTTGCAATGTTGTTCATGACATTTTGTGCAATTTTGTTTAGAAATAAATTGTGATTTCTTAGATTGTTTTGACATAAAAAAGAAATATTATTGAACAATGTCTGATTTATTTTAAAGATAAAAAAAAGAACATTTTGATTGTGCAAAAGTTCCATGTATTACTTCAAACCCTCTTGCAGACCATGGGTTGGAAAGCATTGGAATAGTACCAGATCATAAATGCCTTTTTGTCTGAGTAGAGTAGGGGTACTACTGTATCCACAAAATTCATACAGTAGATCATCGATTGTTCGGACCAGAGATAGGTCAGATAATCGAAAATTCTGTATGACAGAGTATAGTTAGGGGCTTACGAGGCTTGTTAACAAGTTAGAGTGAAAAATTTAATGAAAAGATTCCAATTTTGAAAGAGGCAAATGATTTTTTTTTATGTTGACTTGAAGGCAGTTGGTTAACAGAGAATTCCAGAAGAGGGACGTAAAATTGAGGTTCTTTTGTATCCCACTCCTATAAAATTGTTCATATAAGTAATTTTCTCAGATCTGTCCAATAGTATAATTATTTTCATTGAAGTATAAGAATGTTATTAGCTGATTGCAGATAAAGTATTAATTAAAGCTTGTTTAAGTGTATGGAGCTTTTTTTAAAATTTCACTTAGCTTGTATAGATTTGTTATAAAGTGTTTGGTTGGCTATAAGGTAAGTGTATAAAAAGCTGACACTAAGGAATAGTTTTCAATAAAATTTACGTTTTAACTCAAAAATATCAGTTTGGCTATATTCAATGGCTCCAGAATGAAAATTACTATGGCGATCATTTATTTACTTGAAAATCAGCTCAGTGTAACGTATTACAGCAAATGGCATGTACCTAAGGCATCTAAATTAAGGTATTTTCTCATTTCAAATCAATTAAGCAATATGTGTCAGCATTAGATGCAGTGTCGGGTTTAAATGCGTTTTTACCTTCCATGTTTCTTGATAATTGATTTATGATTTTGGGGCAAAATCGAAAAATAGGCCTTGTATTTTTTCAGGCTGGCAACATAACCTGGAAATCAGGGAAATATCAGGAACATTTTCAAATTTGGATCATTAAAACGGCACTTATCATCTATTATGTCCTTTAATCTGGGTATTTTAGTTGTCACTATTTCCTTTTAGTTCTGAAAAAGAATTAAAAAAAAGCATAGTTATGCGCATTTTCATATTTTCAGTTTTATTTTTGTAAAAACGTGAACCACTGCTGGAGGGAAAAGCAAAGTGTGTTGGACTTTAGATTGTAAGCAACATGTGAGGGGCTAATGAATATGCGATTTATTGAAGATTGGAATAGGAAATATAAAACATTTAAAATTATCTTCAAAAGAAATAATTGGAAAAACTTTTTTTTTGAATTATCTGCTTCTATAGAACATGTTTAATTACTATTATGCCTGTTGCAATTGTATAATTTGTAATGTATCCATAAATTATTATTTTTAACTGACAATAAGTATTGCTTATAATGTTTCATTTATAATGCAATATATTTATTGGATCATTGTAGAATGGATACTTTGTTTCTATAAAAAGCATGTATTGTAACATTTCTTAATGTAATGTAATGTAATGTAATTGTAAAATCAGGGAAATTTCTGTGACACCATCAGGGAAATATCAGGGAACTTTTTATTCAGAATGTTGTTGCCACCCTGTTTTTGTTTTATTAATTTTACATAGGTACATATATTTTATGTTTAATGCAATTTTGATTTGTATTGATAATTTGTTGAAATTTTGTAAGAAATAAGTAGTTTAAGCTAAGAATGATATCTTAAATATTACATTCAATGCTTAATGTGCACACAAACCTATTTCAGGAGCCTGTTGAAAGTACTGTTATTCTTATTCCCAAAAGTGAAATATCATCTTCATGCATCCCATATGTTCCATCATCTTTACCTGCCAGGTATAATTTGTTTTAATATGTTCTCTGCGACTTCTCAATAATTAAAAAAATATGTATTATTTGTGTTCTGAAGCAAGTTTGTTCCTAGTTATTTTAATTTATGTTTTATAAGTGATAATTTTTAGGTGAGTAAATCAAAAGAATTTATATTAAGTTTGATTCTGGTTATTGTTTTACTACTAGCTGCTATATTCCTATTCTAATCATTTGACCAAGTAGTGTATAATATAAGTGTTAACTACCAATGTTAAAATTCATGATTTATTTATCTTTTGTCTTTTAGTCAAAACTGGGATGGTCCCTACAATTTTAATGTTTCTTTTGGACGCCAGGAGAAAAGTACTAAAGGAGTTACTTGGACAGTAAGTATTCTCAATGATATTTTTTTAATACTTGAAACTGGTTAATATGTAAAATACTATTATCTTGCGATTATTATTATTATTAGAACTAATAATGAAATTTCGGTATAGCTTGCATGGGTGTGCTTTCTTCAAAGCTCAAAGTAATTTTTTTTTAAATTTTGATAATCTTTAATTTAATTTTTATTTGTATGACAGTGCTACTGGCAGTTTCTACTGGCTGGTTCCGAATGTCTGCAGCATATTTTTCTTACTTTTTCTTAGTCACCCACCGTGTCTGAAACGCACTTGGTCAGGTTTTAATAACTCCTTATCCACCTGAATAGCCTGAGAAAAATTCCAGGGAGAATCTGCAGGCTGCTGAATACATTGGTAGTAATTTCATGAAAATACTTAAAGAGAGAATAAAAAAAAATTGATCACCACAAAAAAAAATCCGTCGGATAAAGGAGTGTTCCCAGATATTCGTTTCATCCCTAGTTTAATTTCGAAATGTTTGTGATTTATACCGTTTGTTCCAGCAGTTCTCCTGTGTCTCGTTTGCTTATAAACCTATTGAAGTATTTAATATATTTTATATTCTTTGCAGTATTCAAAGCTTAAAGACAAGCTGTATGTTGGAAAGGATGTCCCTTGCCCCATCAACTTCTCTGCAGACACATCAGTTCCCGGCAATGTTACCATTCGAGTAATGGCACTTTATGGCTCACCAGAGCATGCATCTGAAATCGTCCACCGCTGTGGGCATCACTCACTTGAGGAAATAGATAAGAGTATGTCTTGTTTGTGTTTATTTTAGTAGTTCTTTGTAAATTATTTCTGTTCTTTAATCGTTTTACTCTTTAATTGCAGTTTACTTTTTCTTGCACAGTCAAACCCTGTTAACGCGAAATTGCTTATTACGAAATTTCATTTAACACGAACTAAAAGCCGTTTCCCGTCGAATAAAACATGAAATTAGTGTGAAATTTTTCGCTTAGCATAAAACGTATAACACGAAATCCTGCTTAAGGTGATTTTTTGTTGTTGTTAAAACCAAAGATGTTTTTTACACAAAGTTTTCTTTATAATTTGAGACAAATTCCAGTATCTTGATTCCTAGAAAACTCCTCGGGGTGTTACGATGGGTGAAATGCCCAGGAGTGTGTGTCCTGTTCCTGGAACAATGTTTCTCTTCTGGTCTCGCATCTCCTTTTGTTCTTGTTAGGTGGATAAAAGGACTGGATAAAAATGGATCTTTCACAATGTGAGGACGTCAAAAAGAACAACTTTTGTACTCAACTTTTTCTACTGGACTGGAGGAATTCCCATTCCTCCAGTTAAAGAGTAACTTGTTAGTTACCCTCGTTAGTAACCACCGTATTGCCAAAATAGTGCTTTTGAACAGTTGCTTTTTGAATTCTTTCAAGATGAGCCGAAAGAAAGTTTTTATTGTTGGAAGCGAAGAGCAAAAAAAAAAGTCAATGTACGACAAATTATTGAAACAAATTTCTGGAACCGCAGGCATCACTATCAGCGATTTTAAACAATGGGGAAAAGATTTAAATGGTTTATGCTGTCAATAAATTAAACTTGCTACGAAACAAATGAAGAATAGAAGTTGTCCTTTTGGTGGGAGTAACTTAACTTGCAGTAATGGTCGCCTCTTTTAATTTAAAAAAGTTGGAAGAAGCATGTGTAGGTACGAACAGAGTGGATTCGTATATGTCAGGTAAAAATGCAGTACAGAACAGATAAATGTTATGTAAACTGTTAAAATTGAAACAACAGTCAATTGCAAACTTTTTTAAATAAAATTATTGGCATGTGTAGATTAGTATTTTATTTTGTGTATAACTTGTTTAATTTTTGTACTAAATATAAATCTTATGATTATGCATATTATGATGAAAAAAACTGCAATATGTCTTCATATGTATATCACTAGTTCGTTTTTATTTGAAATTTTTACTAAATAGAATGTTTTTATGGATGGTTAAGACAAATAATTTTTTTGGCCCCGTCAACTTCGTGTTAACGAGGTTTGACTGAGAACTAGAAGTCTACCAACTTTTCAATTTGTAATACTTATTATTTTCCTTTTCATTTCAGATATTTTTGAGGCTCGGCATCTTGTGCGCTGTGAAAGTAACATGGCAACCTATAAAGTTGATCCGACAACTAAACGCCACAGTGTAGTAGTGCCTTTTGAAATTCCTCCAGGTAATTTATATTTTTAGAATGATGAATTAGCTGAAATACACGGGAAATATTTTTAAATATATAGTCATTTTGTTTCCGTTAGTGATATATTTATTCATTTGGCAAAAAAAAATTTCATTTGGCGACATTTTTATTCATTTGGTGACATTTTAGTGATATATTAGCAATATTTGCTCATAAAAAAAATCAGACTGTATCGTTTATCCATCATGATGGCTAACTATGTAAGATGTTGAACAATGTTGAAATATTGCATTATTATAATTATGTTTTAGTAAAAAGTCTAAAGGGTAGGGATGGGGATGGTTGTTATAAATTTCATGTAGACAATGACCTCCCCCATGCTTTGAAGGTCCAGTGTGCAAAATGTCCTCAGGATCGGAATAAAACTGTAAATTTGTATAAAAAAACAAATCTAACCACACACTTCTTTATATATAGATATATAATATTTTCTGATAACTAAAAAAATCTTCAAGTGAATTTGTTTAATGATTTGTTACTATAGAACAGTACACGATTTTCCAATAGACATACATGCTCATATAAAATTATCTCTTTATTTCAAGGACAAAATGTTCGAAAAATATTATCAAACTTTCTTAGTTTTGAAATAATTTTTAATTTATTTTAAATCGCCTAATTTTTTGCTTTAACATTTTCTTAAAAGATGTTTGTACACACTTCACTAAAAGGCCATTCATAAACGGGGTGGCAACATAACCTGGAAATCGGGGAATTATCATGGAAATTTTTAATTCTGGAAATATCATAGAAATTTTCAAAATTTCACAAATAATCGGGGACATTTTTAAATTCGGAACATTAAAACGGCAATTATCGTCTATTATGCCCTCTATTCTGGGTAATTTAGTTGTCAATAGTTCCTTTTATTTCTGAGAAACATTATTAAAAAAAAAGCATAGTTATGCGCATTTTCATATTTTTAGTTTTATTTTTATAAAAACGTGAACCACTGCTGGAGGGAGAAGCAAAAGCAAAGTGCATTGGACCTTGAATTGTAAGCAACATGTGAGGGGCTAATGAATATGTGATTTATTGAAGATTATAATAGGAAATATGAAGGATATAAAACATTTAAAATTATCTACAAAAAAAGAAATAATTTTAAAAAACTTGTTTTTTTACATTATCTGCTTCCAGAAAACATGTTTAATTACTATTATGTCTATCGCAATCGCATTATTTGTATTGTATCCATAAATTATTATTTTAACAGTCAATAAGTATTTCTTTTTCATTTATAATGCATTATAGTTATTGGATCATTGTAGCGTGGATACTTTGTTTCTATACAAAGCATGTATTGCAACATTCCTTTATGTTATTAATCAGGGAAATTTTGGTGAACCATCATGGAAATATCAGGGAAATTTTTTTCCAGAATGTTGTTGCCACCCTGAAAAACCTTGTGTTCCTTAAGTATTGTATTTTTAGCCTTAAGTCATTTTCAAAATGTTAACTTTTAATTTAAAAAAAATCTTTAGACACTTTTAACTTTTTTGTGCAGAGTTCGTACTGTCCTTAGAATTTCTTATTTTCATTTCACGTTCATATGAGCCCTCATAAAGTTACAGAAGTATCTTAGAATGTCCTTAAAATGCTCAATTAAATGATCTTACTAAACCTCTATTATAAAAAAAATGTTTGATATTAAAGTGAATTAAATTGCAATTTTGTATTTTAAGTAGAAAACCCATAGCTTCTTTGCACCCAATAGCTGGTAATTGCACATATGCTCCTCTTTTATATTAATTACAGTTTTTACTCAGAAATCTATTTTTGACTTTTGAGCTAACTTTTGGTTATAATTATTTATAAATATTTGCATTAAAAATGAAGACAGGTGGAAAAACCAGACAGCTCCACTTTTTCTGATTTATACATGTTCACTTATTCCTATAAAGAAAAAAAAAATCCTCTATTGATTGGTGCAAGAACTAGATAGCTGTAAGCAATGGCTATAGAGATATAAAGGAGTAGGAGCTGTACTGTTGTCTGTTGTGGTTCGAGAAAGGTACAGTTCCAAGATCTGTCTTATTTTTGCACTGAATTAGTTCAATGTTTGGTCGCTTGGTTGGATAGCTTTCTGTGTTGCATCAGCAAGTCATTTGCCAAACTCTTTTGTTGAAGGTGTGTTGTTTGTTGAATCAACTAAAAGGTGTGTGTTTGTTTCTAGTGGGTCAACATTACTCAACTTACATATACAAGTTTGTTTGTTTTGGCTCCTGCGCCGGTGGACCCAATAGAAGACCTATTATGCTTATATTCTCTCTCGAACAAAAGTATGTATTAAACTTTTTATATTAAATGAATTGGCATTAATAGTTGTTTTGTCAAATTAATATATATATATATATATATATATATATATATATATATATATATATATATATATATATATATATATATATATATATATATATATGTATTGAGCTATGTGTGTCATTTTATTTTCAAATAATAGTATTAATCTTACCTAAATAATAAATTTCAGAGGTATTTATCGAAAAGTATATTGAATTTAATAATATGTTCTTACTAAAACTGACCTGCATGCTTATGTGAATCTTTATAACATTCCATTCCTTTTTTAAATAATTGAATACTATATAATGTTTTTTTTTTGTACTAAATATACTAAGGAACTACAAATTATATATTTCTTGTTTTGAGTAACAAAAAAGCGTTATAAAGTAGAATCGTTTAACTAAAGGCACACTATAAAATATTTTGTTTATAATAAAATATTTTTGTAATTAGTGGTCAAGTGGTGGGTCGGCGTAAACTGGATGTGAAAATTTGTGCATGTCCTGGCAGGGATCGCAAAGCTGAGGAACAACTACTAATCCTACCACAGGAAAAAACACTGGCAAAGAAGAAAAAAGCATCTGAAATGAGTAATGAGCTTGACTATTTATTAAATATGTATTAAAAGAACTAATAGCATAAAATGTGTAAATTTTTTAAAAAATGAATAAAAGTAAATTGTATTAAAAAAATTGAAAACTGTATAGGGTGAAGTGCAACCACAGGGCAAGTGTGGCCATTGCTGGTTATTTTTTGAAAATATTGATATTTCTGTTTAAAAATATCTGGTTATACAATTTTAAAATCTTCTCTTTTGATGTTCACCAAAATGTCTAGCAATTTTAGGCGGAATCAGTAACATTACAGGTTATAACACAATTGTAACATCATTATTTGTGTACAGTGTATGGTGGTTAGAGAACTGCTGATTGCACTTGCCATGATTACACAGGGTAAGTGCAACTAGCGGACATTGGAAAATAGAAAATCAATGGTAATTGCTAGTTCTTGTAGCTAAATAACACCAAAGAGTGTGTACAAAGTTGTTTTTTTTGTATTATTTCTCATAATTATTTCACAGTAATAGTTAAAAAAAACCATGGTTGCACTTATGCTACTTACTTCACCCTATTTAATATATAAATTCTGAATGAATGTTACTCTTTGACAAAAAAAAAAGTGCCATAAATTTGTTTACATTATATTTTGGGGCTTTTTAATTATTTCTCATTATGTAATTATATTTGCTAACAATTGGATTACAGCTTATTATTTTTTTCTTTAGTCAACTTTGGAGATGCATTTGATTTCACCAAATCAATCATTCTTCCCCCTACAAAGAAGATTAAACGTTCTCATGATCATCACTACACTCTTAAGGTGAAATAAGATTTTTGTATTGATTCAAATTTTTGATAATTGTTGTAATACTTCAATCTTAATAGTCATAAAGTGTATTGTATTATGCCTGTATTTCTAAATTGTAATGAACTCTTAATTTGTGCCTTTAACTTTTTTTTTATTAATATGTCTATTGCTAAAAAATATGTTATCCGTTGTGTGATAATCTATAAATTGATAAAATGATATTTTATTTATTAAGTAATTGTTGTTTTTTTTGTTAAAAACATGTATTACTGTTTATTGATTTATGTGATGAATCTACCACTGAGCTAAAAAACTAACTGGAGGGATCACTCCCATTGGGGGAAAGTGTACTTTACCTTGGTGGGCAGATTAATACTATTCAGAAGAGAAGGTTAAGAAAACTTCTACCTTGACTTTTTTTGCACAGTTATAGTCGAGTTGTGTCTGTCTTGAATATTTGATTAATTAATATATATTTTTGTTTTAACTAAAAAAACAAGTTTGGTAAAACATTAAATAAGTAACATGTAATGTATTTTTGAAAGCCAGAAATGTGGTTTTAAATCTAGGATGTCTGGACTTCATCCTATGGCAAACATAATGCAAAAGGACTATATTTTTCTACCTTACTCAAAGGGGTGTAAAGCGGTTGTGCATGCTTAGTCTTCCATCCAGTGATTATTTGAGCTCAGTGGAGTCTACTTACTACTTTACATATCCCATTTGAATACACTTAATCTTATTATAATATTGTATATTCTTTTTGTAGGCTGATGATAAGGAACAATTTGAATTTTTGGTCCAGATGAAAAAGTTTTTCAAAATAAGCAAGATCATGAAAAATTTACATCCTGAAGTCAAAAAAGCATTGTCATTGCAGTAGGTTATCATAACTATTAATTTCAACTTTATGTGAGATTAAAACTAATTTATGGGGACGGGACTGGACCCCTCTTAACATACTGAAATTTTATGAAAATAATTTTCCTCATGCAAAAATAGGGCATAATGTTAGTTATTTAATCATTAATTATGTTTATTTTTGAATATGATGCATTGTAACCATGGGTGAAAGTTTTCCATCCTAAGACAGATTTCTGTCGTTTTTGTCCAGGACAATGGAACAGAAAACATTACATAATTAATGCTATATGTGGATGACAATTATGCAAAGGCGATATAATGTAAAATGACACTTAACTACACAACTCATTCTCTTGCCGAATGTTAAGCAGTGATGTCACACAATTAAAAACTAATGCTTTTCATCCCTATCCAATCATGTTTTAATCGTGATTGCAATACAAAGAGCCGTAGTAGATGCAACTTTAAATGAAGAAATCTTGTCTTTTGAAAATCCTCTTTGGAAAGGAATTTCAAGAATTTTAATCTTAACTGACTTTCAGAATTTAGGTTCTATAAAGTGTATCTTTTATTATAATTTTGAATTTGAATAAGTATGGTAATCTGGCATATTTTCATGCCTGACTTTTACAATTATGAAAATGTACAGTAATTGTTTCAAATCAAAAGTAATAATTTTCATTTCTAAAATTTTCGAGACTCTTCAAAAGCTTTCGATGCTAAAGACCATACTACATGAACGAGGAAAACGCGAGCAAGCTTCTCATTGATTCGAGAATTCATACCATGTTGTGTGAATTCTCAAATCACCAAGAAGCTTGCACGTTTTTCTTGTTCGGGTAGAATATGTCCAACGCCGCTTTTTTCGATTTAAAATTTTTATATGTTTGTGAATATTTTGAATTTCTATCCTGCGATTTTTACTAACTTTCACCCGTGAATGCTGCAATAGTAAATTCTTTATTTTTATGAAGGCATCTTAAAAATATTTATGTCATAATACCTTCTTGCAAAATGGGCTTTAAATAAAATTAGTTTCTTTTATAAAATTTTTAACTTCTTTTCAGCATCCATAACAAGACTCAAGATGGAGACAGCAATTGACGACCGTTTTGTTAATGAACATTTTCTTTGTTAGACTTGATTATTTCATCAACAATTTTGAAATAAATGTCATGTAGATTTATACTTCCTATTTTTATAAGTTCCCGTATCTTGTGTTCCCGTTATCTTGTTGTGCATCACACTATTGCCATGTTTTAACTTTTGTATAACCATCAATTAAGTTTTTTATTTTCGTGTTTAATTAGAGAATTAACCTAGACATTTTTTTGTACCGATTCATTTATTCATCTTTATGCATGCATTTACTGTTTGACATGCATTTTACTTACTGTTAGTGTTAATGCAGTATACTTTCATATTTTTATGTGTATCTCGTTATTCATTTGTTAAAATTTCCATGTGTGCTGGCACACATGTATGACTGCAATAGACCCTAGATACAATGATCCATACCAAAGCTAACAGTAACTCTTATTTTCTTAACTTTTGTATAACCATCAATTTCTGAGAATCCTTTATAACAAAATTTTCAAATTTTAGTATATTTGAATTTTAATAATAAATAATTTTAGCCATTGTCTTTGGGTTATTGCATATCAGGTGACCTTCACAGTTGCTGAAACAATCATTTTGATTTCAGTGACCATCGTTTTAACAAGAGGGTCGTTGTGTAGTGTGTTTACTGTATTATATTGTTAAGTAGTTACTTAGGTTGTGGTGTGTTTTAATTTGTTTTATTAAAAAAAAAGCATAATATTTGCTTAAAAATTGTGATAAAAATTGTGTTTTGGCTACTCATTAAACGGTCGCTCTATTTTTGCATTTATATCTAAAATGACGTAAATATCTTCTAAAAATTACTGTTGATGATGTAGCAAAATAAATTGGATTTGACTAATTCAGTGTGTTTCTTTTTTTGTGTTTAAATTCTTAAATGAAGAATATTTATATATACAAGTTGAATGGAATTAACTTTCAACCTTTTGCACAGTTTTGATATTAGTTGTGGATTTTTTTTTTTTTAAATTAATGCTTCTAATACGCAAGTATATAAATATACCTGAAAGATATTGATATCATCTTTAAAAAGACTTTTCATAATATAATTCTGATTGTTATTTCGAAATCTAAACAATAATAGTCTTGAGTTTTAGCTACTATTTTTTCCTGCAAGTCAAATTTCAGTTTTTTTTTTCCTTTCTGACTATTGTATTAAGTTGAATAAACCAACTTTAAAAAAAAAAATCCCCAATATTTCAAAAATAAAATTTAAAAGGTTATTGATGAAGATTCAAAAGATTAAGAAATAATTTGTAATTTTAATGGATAGTTATATCCATCTAGAAAGTTGTTTTATATAAGTTATTAGCATTGGATTAGCCAAGGTTTAAAAATAACTAATTTTGTTAACTAAAGATTAATTATGGATATGGTAATAATTGTTTCAGAAATTCTTATTCTCAGTTAAATAACCTTTAGTCTATGTTGAATAAAAAAATATTTTCTATATTTATTGTTATCTGAAATGCTTCTGGTTAATTGACCGAGTGCAAGATGTGGTCACTATTTTCATTTCATCATTTCGTTTGTTAAGCAGTCGCAACCAAACTCGTTTGATTGTCTTCGAATTCAGCATGAATATTCATTGAAGTCATTAAAAACGTGCAGATGTGTAAGGATTTAATTTTTTTTTAATTTTCTTTCAAGATGGTGGACGTTTTTAATCGTTTCATGTAATGTTTAGCTTTTTGCAAAGATTCTAGGGATAGGCCCCGAACCGTCGCCAATAGCCCAACTCTAGTGCGACATTAATTAACCAAAACAAATCAAAGATTCTAGGTTTATGTGAGAAAAATTTGATGGTTGATTAATAAATTTCGCACTAGAGCTGCACAGTGGTCTGTTAATAACCAAATGGCGGTGATGAGGGTTGGCGAGCGGGGTTGGGACATGTTTTGAAGTTAGTAAAAAATTTACATTAAAACGGAATTTTTTAAAAATTTATATTTATTTTTTTTTCCTTAAAAAAAATTAATTGCTTTTATTTACACCAACCAAGAGGATAGCTAGTTCAAACTCGTGCTATGAACTTAACAAAGAAAATAAAAAACGGAAAACCGACTTTAAGAAAATGCGCTAAAAAGTAAAAATTAATTTTTAATTTTACGAACGAGTTGAAAAAATTTAATTATTTAATATCATTTTATACTTATTACAACTTTTTGAAAACGGCGCCAAAATTTAGGTATGATTTTTGTAAATTGGCACCAACTTCAAAAAGCTATAAAAGTATGAAATTAACATTAAATCAATTTTTTCTACTCGTTCGTAAAATTAAAAATTATTTTTTAATTTTTAGCGCATTTTCTTAAGTTATTTTTTTTTTAAAGATTTTTTAAAAAATTTCCTTATTTAATTTAGCAAGAGCTTCAAACCCTGCTATTATTCACCAAGAAATTCAAATAATAATTGGGCTTACATTTTGACTCAACAATGTATATCGTAAAATAATCGCTATCCATACCAAAAAATGTTGGTTAAACAAAATGTCATTGTTGTACAACTTCTGTCACAATCGATCAACAATCAAAATATTTTGAAATCGAATTTTTTTTACTCTATCCAACAAAAAAAGAATTTTCGAAATCGGACATTTTTTTTCAAACGGTCGCCCGGTTAATTGAGAATTCCGGATAGTTAAATGCCGGATAACACCAAATATTTTTTTCAAATGGCTGACAAGTGAAACATCCCCATAGACCAAGGGTAGTGGAGACTATATATAAAAGGTGTGCTGGTACTCGCTCTTGCTGATGGAGGGCGGGGAAAAGGATTCTTTTGACGTCATAGTGACGCCTTCAACCGTCTGTGGGCGTGTCTAATGCTCTCGACAGTCGTTTTAAGAGTAATTGTCGCTATTGTCAAGAAGTACTTAATTTAACAAGAATTCTTGTTTTTAACTAATCATAAATTTATTTAAAAGAAAACAGTTAAAATTTGCTTCAAAAACCTAAGTAGCAATGCTTGAAACATACAGCCAATGAGAATGATCAAAAACTCATAGTAAGGCGGAGCTAAAATGACGTCAAAAGAATTCTTTCCTTGCCCCTTTCAAAAAGCGAAACACGAGCACACCTTATATATATATGGTCTTCACTATCCTTGCCCATAGACAACAAAAAAATAATGTCCAAATATTTGAAGTAGAACCGAAATCCTGCGCGAACATACATAAAAAAAACTAAAAGTTGAATTAATAACCTCCCTCCTTGGCTCGCGTAAGCGGTTTTAATTAAAATTTTTCTGGGAGGCCTCCGTGGCCGAGCGGTTAAGGCGTTCAGCTACTAATCCGAGGATTGGTGGTTCGAACCCGTGCGATGGACGTGACAAAGAAAAGTTAAAAAAAATAATAGTGATCTTGTGATCGGAGGGTTGCCAGCTTCGCTACAAAATACTAGAAAAGTCGTCCAGAACATCCGCAAAAAATTAACGGCGTGTATACGGGACTGGTGCACGATAAATCTGATCGGGGTCCAAAGTCCCGATGCCTATTGAAGGCGTTGGGTGCCAGTTCAGATATTGTCCTCGTCATCTGACCATGGTTACAAAATATGAGGCATCGTTCCCGGGTCTTTCTTTCGAGATAGGCCCCGAACCGTCGCCAATAACCCACTGTTCAGCATGCTTAATTTTTCTTTTGGTGACATCACATGCATAGAATTATATTTGGAAAAGGATTGTAATCGTAAAAATATGGCCGCACATGCGCAGTTACATTTAATAGTTTGTTTTTAAGCGGAAAGAAGCAGACAGCAGACTAAATAAAGCGAATTAAGAGTACAATCGAAGTATTTTTTACTTTTAAACTTGTACTTCTCAAAATATATCAAAATGGAAAACCATCTTACTCCTGGAGATCCTGTTTTAGTAGCAAATATTGTAAAATATTTAAAAGTTAAAGGGATATTTGATGAGTTCCGTCACGAATGTCTAGCTGATATAGACACAAAGGTGAGATTTTTTGTGTTTTCGTGAACACAATTTTCCTTGTAAGATAACATTTATCTTCATTTAAATGTTTATTTAGAGATGTTAATGTGAAATAGTTGAACTGTCATTTAATATTTGTATATATATTTATTATAATCTAAGGTTGCCCTGACCCATTTAATATTTGTATGTATTTATTACAATCTAATAAGCCTCTTTTGCGGTCATCCTGATTTTTTCGCCAAATTTGGCAATCCCGCGCACAGCAGCATGGAATTCTTTGATTGGCAACCAAACCGGATTTTGTGGCCAAGCAACGTTTTAGCGTTGTGAATATATAATTTTCATATAAGTCGTCAAGGGCGATTGTATATGACAGATTAACGCAATCTGACAACCAAGAAGGCTTATAGAAGTTGATTTATTTCTGTGCAGCAAAACATTTTTTTCTCAAGAACTTTAATAAATTCCTATAGTTTGTGGTGTCTCTTGGCGCGATTCCGAAAATTTGGTGCTAAGTACAAAATGGCATGTTTTTCAGTGGTCGCCAAGTCAAAATAGCAGTCAATAATGGGTAGTTGGTTAAAAAACGCTGCAGTAGAGCTGCACAATGAGCTATTGGCAATGTTTTGGATTCGACAATTATGCAATTAATCAATAAATATACAACAAAATCAAAAATAGTAAGTGCACACTAATGTCACAGATTCGTACTTTGTATTATCTTTTGCCTCAATTCGTATTATCTTTTTCGATTAATTTAACAGAGCACTATTGGTCTCTGGCCTCTGACTACTAAGGATCAAAGCCAGTGTCCCCTTCTAGTATTTAATTATGGTGCTTGCATGCAATTCTTTGATCAGTCGTTATGTCAAAAGTCGTTGGATACATCTTTTGTCGGTTCATGCTCCATGCCTTTTTCTAATTTCGGGCAGTGACAAGTCTTAGCCTGCAATCCAGCATTCATACACCAATCAATGATTACACATTTACCTTTCCCCTCCAACTTCCAAATATATTTACAATACTATTAAGATACACATCCACAGCCAAATCAACACAACATGTCAACAATCACATGGAATAATTTTAAATTAACCACGAGCAAGACTTTACTTCAAAACCCTTTTATACGAGGTGTAATCAAGTTTATGTATGTCATAAGTTGCTGAAATATAAATTTTATTGCTCATCAAATGTTGCATTTGGCGACAGTATTGTATATTTAATTTTCCATGCGATTATTTCTCACCATGAAGGAATAGGGAATAAAATAGGCATTTCCATGAAATTTTTTGAACTGTGTTTGTTATTAATAAAAAAATCTTTTTTAAAAAAGAAAGATTGTTCGCTGAAAAGTAAAAAATAAATTTTAATTTTATGAGCAAGTTAAAATATATTATATTAATGTTATACTCATTACAACTTTTTTAAATTGGCACCAAAATGTATGTATGGTGTTTTGAAATTGGCACCAACATAAAACAGTTGTTATAAGTATAAATTAATAATATTTTTTTTCAAATTGTTCGTAAAATTAAAAATTACTTTTGACATTTATTTCAGCATTTTTTTTTTTTAAAGATTATTTTATTTTGTCTTATTTTTTTATTTAGCATATATATTCCTGATATTTTTTTACATATAATCTTTTAAGACATCCCTTATTAAAAAAAAATATAAATATCTGAATTAAAACAAAAGTCATGTCCGAACATACATAAATAAATATAAAAATTGAATTGATAAGCTGTTCCTTTGTATGTATGGTGATATTAGTTAGTGCATTGAAGTCAGTTTAAAATAATTTAGAATTTTCTAAACTATTTTGCTAACTATGCAAGATTCTTAACTTCAAACTATCTATCTTGTACATTTGCATTGTTATCCTTTCTAAAAACTGTGACGGTCCCGTTTTTCCCATCGCTAAGTTTTAGGTTTTGCGTGGCCTGGTTGGTTTCGACGTAATCGCCATTGTTGTCAGATTAAAAAGAAGATCTTATATGTTAATTTCAACAGCTAACCAGTGCGCATGCGTGGAGAAATATATAAACAGGATCGTTCACATCTCTCATCGGTCTTCTATTCTTATTACTTATGAAGTCTCGTAAGCTCGTCAGTGCTGGGTAGTTTAGTGTGCGACTGCCTCGCGTTTCGCCGGAGTTCGGGTGGTGCCTGTGCTTAAAGATCTTGTACGGAAATCGCTCCAGTGAAGAGGTCCCTGGTGTTCTTTGCTGCTGACCCATTCTGGAAGAATCCCAGCACGACTTGGCCACCCGGCTACAGTGACCCATAGGTATTTCCCCGAATTGTCTATAGTCAATTCACGCCCTTGTCTGTTGTGATATTATATATAATTTACAGTAATCTTATTTACATTAGCTATTTTAGACTTTTGTCTTATTGATAAGTAGCACGCTACAAAACTTATATAGTAAAATATAAATGATATAGTATAAAATGGTTCTTCAACATTTCGGACAATTGCTCAGTAAGAGTAGTATAAGGAGCAACAGGTTCTGGCGTCAAAATTGTGTGCTGTTTTAAAATCCTTAGATGCAATGAAGTAATATTTTGTATATAGTCTGTGATATTTATTGCTTAGCTATTATGTTTCTATCGACTTTGTACACTAAAATGCAATGTTTATAAAATTATTTTCTTTTGAGAAATCAGTTACATAATTATAACCCAATCGGATTACTAAAAATCGACTTTAAGCCAGCTTTTAGCTGAAAATACTCCACCGTGAGCCTATTTGTTGAAAAAATATACGTATAGCTATTATTGTTGCAGTGTTTGATTTTATTGTTTTCATTTTAGTCTTCCTTTCAAAATCTGAGTCAAAGATCGGACGGATACACTGGGAAATTTCTTGCAAGTAAAACATGGACTCCAGATTTGAACAAGAATGAAGTGAGAAATGAGCTCCGAAGACATATAGACGAGTATGCCCTCTTTCATTTTGTGTACTTCTTTTCTTATAAATATATATAAATAAAGAAGAGTGTCCATATGTAAGTATGTGGCTGTGTACTTTATACACATTTACAGTTTTATTCCGAACTTGATGAAATTTTGCACAGTTGACTTTCAAAGCAAGGAGAAGGTCTACATGAAATTTCGAACAACCATCCCATCCCCCTCTCCCACCCCTTAACTCACTTATCCCCATTGACTTTTTAATAAAACTTATTTAATGTAATTCTGTAACAATATTTCAACATTGTAACATACCTATTTTACATAGTTAGCTATAAGGATGGATAAACAATGCATTCTAATTGGTAGATGATAAATGTTGCCAAATGAATAAAAAAGTCGCCAAATGAGCTAATAGAATGTGATATATGTAAAAATATCTACAATTCCACCAAAATGGTGAAATTGTTCTCAAGATAAAATTAATATAATTTTGCACACTTGACTTTCAAAACAAGATGAAGGCCACTATTTACCTGAGATTTTGAAAAACCACCCTATCCATCCCCTCAATTAGCAGAACTGATTTCTTATTAAAACCTCCAGATGATGCCACAGTGAAGAAATCGGCCAAAACTTTGTGTAAAGCTATATATATATATATATATATATATATATATATATATATATATATATAAAGAGTGTGGGTTTGTTTTTTATACAAATCTACAGTTTCATTCCGAGGCAACAGTTGTTTCCCGGGCAATGCTGTTCACTTCAGCTAGTTTTTCATATAAACCACATTGCTATCATAGGTTAAAGTTTTAGTATACTGTGTCCCATTGTTAATTGGTATCCCAAACTTCATCACCTTCTTTTCAATATAATTTTTATAATTTGTGCTTATTGAAATTTTAAATTCTACAAGTGCCAATTTTTAGGTTGATCAGCAGTTTATTTTCGAAACATATGTTTTAACGGAATTTGTTATTAGGTCCCCTCAAATGATATGCAATTTTCTAGCAAAGGTGTACATTACATATAAATGATTTGTGTTTAAAAATTGTAATCCTAGGTTTATTTGTCCCAAAAGTTGACAAATAAGAAAAGCTTTTGCGAAATTTTTTAAATATTAGGGTAAACCAGATACTGTCTTTGCCAAATATCGGATATCCTGAATACTTTAGTTTTTTTACAAAAAGATCTTCTCTTAACAGCTCTTTAATAAATTGTTCATATTGATTTTGAAATGGTCAGAGTTGTACTGTACAATGCGTTTCAAAATGTAATTTTGAAATATTTCCAAATTGCTGATCTAAATGCTAAAACTAGTATCTTACTAGACAGGAGAATAAAACAATTTCTAATATATAAAAAACAGACATGTAGCTATGCACCCTACACTCCACCACCCATGTGGATTGTTCAAAGTCAAAGATGCTCCAAGATAGCAAGTGGCTGGTTCCGAATGTCTGCGTCATATCTTCCTATTCTCTGTGATCCACTAAATGCACCCAGTCAGTTTTAACGAGAAAGTTATCACTTCACTACTTGCCCACCTGAATAGCCCAAGGAAAATTTAAGAGAGAATCCGTAGACTGCAGAATACATTGGTAGTATTTTCAGGAAAATACTTACAGCGAGAACAAAAGATAATTGATCGCCACAAAACAAAATCTATGACGTTTTATTCCTCCGGATATCCGGCACTTTGTTTACGTCTATTGAATAATTACTAGATAGTTAAAAATCAGCCGGATATCGAATATCCGTTTCATCTTTACTAAATATTTACGTTGCACTCTTTGGTAATTTTAATCTTGTCTTAAGAAAGAGATACCCGAAAAACTCCAATAGTCCTCTATTCAGTCTAGTGGGATGTTAATTCAATAAAAAAAAACTCTGTCGTATTTTTTAGAATATTTTACTATAAGCTAAGATTCTCCCAAATTATAATTATTCTTAATTTGTAAACCGAGAGATGTGGGAGTTATTAAATCCCATATAAAATACCTTATTTTGTTTGGAAGATGGCTTTCATGATTGTATATTTAGATTTAAATTCTTCCTGAAACAGATAAAAATGTAAATCACGATACACAACTATGTCATCTAATAAGGCAAGTTTATATTGATAGTAACTTTTAAACAATTTTAACCTACTGATAGCAATCATACTTTTTTTAAATAGTTTATTTGAAATTTAATCTGCTTGCATTTTTAATGTATTTATGTGACTTTAAAACGCAAAGTATGCAAATTCGTTGTGATAAAACTGTGTGTATTTAAAATGTTGGTAAATATATAAGGTATTTTTCTATTTTAAAATTGTTTTCTATATTTTTGTTTTCAGGTCTGAAATGATAACTGTTGGTCTAGATCATGTTGTTGAGCAAGTTATCAACCCAAAGATTCCTTTGCTTTTTCCTAAAGTAGTAGATGGTTTGCATCAGTATTTGGCTGAAGTGAATGAAAACCTCAACAAGAAACAAGAAATTATCAATTCTGAGAAAATATCCACGGAAACCATTTCTAAAACGAAGACAACTGTTCTTGGTATTTGTTCTTTAGATTTGTACGATTTTTTTAATTATTTGTTTTTAACCATAAGGATCTGTAATGTAATGTTTTTTTTTAAATTAAGTAAATCGTAAATAGTTTCAATAAGTGTTGATAGTTATATAATAATTTAAAATATGTGTGATGCATCTATGATTGTAAGAATGCCTATTCAGAACTTTTTTTTGTTGCTTAGCAACCAATGTCATTAAAAATTGTAAAATAATTCATTTACACAAGTTTTTAAAAAAAAAATCATTATTATACTTAACAAAAAATATTTCAGTTTAAGATATAATATTTAGATTTCCAACAATCATTTTTATTAAAAACATACTATCTCTTATAATTTTTTTTCAGATTCTATGAAGTATAAAGACTTTTTCTCGATAACGCTTGTTGAATACGCTAAGTTACTATAATTTAACACAGGGTGGTAACATAACCTGGAAAACTGCGAAATCAGGGAATTATTATGGAAATTTTTAATTCTAGAAATATCAGGGAAATTTTCAAAATTTTACAAAAAATCAGGGAAATTTTACAAAAAATCAGGGATTTTTTTTAATTTGGATAATTAAAACGGCAATTATTGTCTGTTATGCCCTCCATTATGGGTAATTTAGTTGTCAATATTTCCTTTTAGTTCTGAAAAAGAATTTAAGAAAAGAAGCATGGTTATGCGCATTTTCATATTTTCAGTTTTATTTTTGTAAAAATGTGAACCATTGCTGGAGGGAGAAGCAAAGTGTGTTGGACCTTGAATTGTAAGCAACATGTGAGATGTTCTAACAATTGAACTAAGGAATATGTGATTTATTGAAGATTGGAATAGGAAATAGGGAGCATATAAAATATTTAAAATTATCTACAAAAGAAATAATTTTAAAAAATAATAATTTTTTTACATTATCTGCTTCCAGAAAACATGTTTAATTACTATTATGCCTGTTGCAATTGCATAATTTGTATTGTATCCATAAATTATTATTTTAACTGTCAATAAATATTACTTGTAATGTTTCATTTATAATGCAATATATTTATTGTATTATTGTAGCGTGGATACTTCGTTTTTATACTAAGTGTGTATTGCAACATTTCTTAATGTAATTGTAAAATCAGGGAAATTTTTGTGACACCATCATGGAAATCAGGGAATTTTTTTCCAGAATGTTGTTGCCACCCTGTATAAAGACTTTTTCTCGATAAAGCTTGTTGTATATGCTAAGTAACTATAATTTAACAGAAATTATAACTATACTCCTACTATTAATGGCAATGACGTATCTCTTTCATCATGTTCATTGCAATTTTTTTCGAATTCGACGAAATATAAAGACTTTTTCTCGATAAAGCTTCTTGAATATGCCAAACGACTATAATTTAACAGAAATGTCAACTATACTCCTGCTATTAATGGCGATGACATATGCTATGCATACTATGTGAGCATTTATGTAGACAATCCGATAGTTTTAGTGTAACCTTATATTTGTAACGTCATGCGCACTGCGAATGCACAATACAGACGTTACAATTCCTCGAAATTCCGCTTTGTCATACTTTAATTTTATCATCCCCGGGATTGATGCACATCTGCATTAAAATTTCGGTATGTCTATATAAAAGGTCGTGGCCTCTGAGAAGCGTGGGGAATTTTTCTAAGAAACTGTCCACATAGAAAGGAAAGTCCAAATTTTAGTTACAGTTTATGACATTAAAATTTCAGTCGTAATGTTATACTTAATTATAATTATAACTTATACATAACGTTATACTTTTCAAAAACTATCTGTTATTGTAGAATCTATTGAATTCTATACAAATGGACTAATATTAAAAAAATTGAGATATTTGTTAGGTATCAAAGTTAAGATTTATTATTTTATTTGGGACTTTTGAACTTTTTTTAAATACTTAGTAATCTGTAATTACTTTTAACCACTTACCCATATAATTTTTTTAAAATAATTCTCTAAAAATGTAGTGAAGTTGGAATGTTAGTAGTAGTTATGTTAGTAGTAATAGTTTTTATTGTACTAATTTGAGTAACTTTCTATTTAGATCCTATAGCTGACATACTCTCATTCACTTGCTCAAAGCCAAAACCAGTAGTTTCTTCTCCTGTCCAAAATGCTCCACCAAAAGTTTCTGAAACTTCAAAAGTGGAAAAGAAGAAAGAAGTTGCTTATCCAACAAAACTTCCAGATCCAACACCCAAGATCGAAAAGAAAAAAGAAGAAGTTTCACAACAATTGAAGACTCCCGATATCATGCCAAAAGTGAAGAAAGAAGAAGTTTCACAACCAGCGAAGACTGCCGATATTATGCCAAAAGTGAAGAAAGAAGTTTCACATCCACCGAAGACTCCCGATATCATGCCAAAAGTGAAGAAAGAAGAAGTTTCACAACCTGCGAAGACTCCCGATATCATGCCAAAAGCAAAGAGAGAAGACGTTTCTGATCAGACCTTATCTGCAGGTATTGTGCTGATTTCTGAGAGAAACGAAGATGTCTTTAGCCCTATAAAAACAGAGAGTGTTGAATTGTCCAAGGATTTGCCGCCAGTTACCACTGCACCCAAAACAAAAAGTCTTAATGATGTTAAAGACTTCGAAAAAGTTGTGAAAGTGAAAATGGAGGATAGCGAGGTGGATTTTGAGATTCCAAAGAATTTAGAACAGGAGGAAGCGAAGTACGAGAAAAAGAAAGTCGATTGCTTAAAATTGAAGATTCCTGAGAAGCTTCTTCAGCCGGAAGAAAATAACGAAACTAAGTCTTCTCCGTCTGTTAAGAGTAGCAGCTCAAGCAAAAGCAAAATCGAGTCGGCTAAACATAAGAAAAACAGACCTTTGGGTTTAGGCGTTGTAAAAAATTCAAGTCAGATTGAGGAATCTTCTAAATCCAGCTTCAGAGAATCATCGGACAGTTCTTCCGATAAGACGACTGCTGATCAAAGTAAAGTTTCGACAAAACTTCCAAGCGTTCATTCGAAAGATCGGTCTTTATCGTTGAAAAATACTATTTCTGCAATGATGGTAAAATGCGAGAAAGGTGGAGACAAAGGCGAAAAAATTAAGCCTAAAGGTACTCCCACTAAATCAGGAGATAAACCTGCATCTTTAAAAGTTGGTTCATTAAAGAGAGAAGACAGTTCAGACAAGTTGAAGCGTTCGTCAGAGAAGCAGGAAAAAACAAAAACACTCAAAACTTCAGATTCTAAATTGGAGGCTAGAATCCAGTCTGAATCTTCTTCGAGTTCGGATAAAGGCAGCAAAGAAAGCTCTCATTATTCATCTTTTAATGAATCGTCCCAGGGCAGCGATCCCGAAAGAAGTTCTTCGAGTGTCAGCTCAAGAGAAAGGCTGAAACACTTCAGCAAGCATCAAAAGGACAGCTTAAGCGCCGATTCAACTGACAAGCCGTCTTCCGATAAGAAGCAACCCGACTCGGACTCTGGAACTCCTACGAAAAGCAAGAGTCAAAAAGGCTCGAAGCATCCAACAAAAGACCAAAAGAAATCATTTACAGTCCAGGAATCTGCTAAGATCTCTTTCCGTTCCGATAGTATTGGCTCAGTATCTTCGACTAGCGATTCACAAGCTTCCTTGAAAGAGTCTTCAGTTAGTATTTCCAGTGGTGAGACCAGTGATAGCTCATCTAAGAACTCCAAAAAGAAGAAAACTACACTTAAAGGCAAAGAACCATGTTCCCTTTTACAGAATTTACCACCCCCTTCCCCCCCACCTCCTACATCTGGGTTATCCATATCATCATCCGCTGAAATGTCCTCCATGGATGACACCCAGTCTTCTCAAGAAAGTCAGTTTGAATCGAGTGGCGACGAAGTCAGCAGCGAGTCCGATGAAGAAAACTTCGGTGGCTCTTCCTCTAATCAGGAGTTGAGTTTGAAGGCGACTGAGCTTTACAGTGACGTAAGAAACGTCTTCCTGTTCTCTTCTTCCTCGTCAGAATTTGAAGGATTTAACTCTTCCCCAGAAAAGGCACCTAGATCTGAAAAGTTTGCACCTGACGACGTTAGCGTGAGCTCGGTTCATACCAGTGATTTATCGTCGTTCGAAGATGAATTGAGTGATGTTGAGTGTTTAGGGGATGAATCCGAAGAAGGGAAGTCTAAGAAGAGGTTTACTATTAAAGAAGGTTTGTTAAGCTTTCTTAATATATTTTTAATTGAGTAAGTCTCTAGTAAATGTGTTATTTGACTTTTTCAATTTCACCTGTCTGAAATTACTGATTTATATTTTTGATTATTATATTTTTTATTTATATTTTTGATTATTTGAAATTACTGATTTATATTTTGTTTTATACATAATAATAGTAATAATTTTATTTAAAATTAATTTATTATCCTTCACATAAAAATGTATAAAGTAATGAAGTTATTGTGTTCCAAGTTAAAAATTTGATGTCAGGTCCCTAGTCCAAAAACAGTTTTTAAAAATGGATTTGTGTGAAGCTGAATACAATATCCAAAGAAAGTATTATGCTTCGGCAGCATTAAGACTTACAAGTTTGGTAAATAGGATGCAACAGAAAGGGTTAGAACCAAACTAGAATATTCCAAATGGTGTTAGGTATTTTTCGATTTTGGTTGTTTAGAAATTGTTCAAAAACAGCTTTAACAGTTCATTCAAAACTATCATTGCAACAAGTTTTATTTTTTTTTATTTTGTGATTAGTAAAAGTGAAATCCATATAGAAATTGCATAAAGGGCTACAATTGTGAAGTTCCCTTTTTCAAATTTGCTATAAATCACTGAACTCTAACTGTAACTTCTGGAAGGCTGAAAACTTGTTTCCCCTATTGGCAAGTTGAAGCCAACTTTGAAGTAGCCATACTGTGTCCCAATTTTTAAAAAAAGTAATTTAGTGGGGTTGTTTAATACCAAAGCATTGTAGAAATATTAATTGTATATAAATATTATGGAATTAATTTTTATATTGCCAAACAAATAGTTTTTGCTCTTGCTTTTCAACCACTTTGACTTGCAAATTACTTTCTATTTTCATAGCAGATTGCATTTTAGATGGGTTTCAAAAGAAAATAGAAAAACTCGTCCAAAAGCAATACCTCTCGCTTATTTTAACAGGAAAAATATACGAAATATTGTGGTAGCGATGAAAGTGGAGTACAGTTGTTACCTCTTCAATTGGCTTCCAGTGAACAAAATGTCTTGCCCGATCCATAAGTTACATTTAGAGATCAGTGCTATTTATTTATCCCTTGTATCATATTAAAAGCTGATGGGAAAAAACTTCCAAATAAAGAATTTGAGACTAATCAATCCGATCCATTAGTTTTAGAAATAATTTTGCACAGTTACAGTGGAAGGTTGTAATTCTGGAAAAGAAATACAAAAAAAATTGATAATGTCACGTAGATTTTCAAGAAGGATTGTGTTGTATTGTGCAATTTTTTTTTTATAAAAGTAATTATCCAATTGAGTTCTTTTTGTGACATGTGTTGTTGCCTGTGGTGAATTTTAATATCAGACTTGTGTATGTTTGTTTTTTATTTAAAGCTGAAGAAATCTTGAAAGCCAAGGCTGAACAGCAGCGTCTAGATGCATTGAAGGTAAAATCCCCTTAATAAAACTGCAGCAGAGCAAAATTGTTGCTCTGCTTGATTCAACTGTTCAAATTTATTAAACAAGGGGTTGTGGATAGTTTAGATTTTAATATAAGCGATAGAACGAGAGGTCATAGGTTTAAATTAAACAAATCCCACTTTAATCGGGAAGAGAGAAAACACTATTTCTATAATAAGATAATAGACAAACGGAACAATTTGCCAGTGAATATTGTTAATTGTACGGGAGTGAAGGATTTTAAGAAGAAGTTAGATATTCATTGGGGGATAGTTAGGAGATACTAGCTGACCCAACCTTGTTGGGCCTTGAGCCTGTTGTTTGTCATCAATATTTGTATAAATTGATGTTATTTAGAGATTCAATATTCAGAGAAAAAAAATTCAGGGTATTCAGAGAAATGTGTATGCATCAGATAAGAAATATCGAAGCTTGTATTTGTCATTTGTAACAATATTGTATAAATTCATAATAATTTTTAATATTGCAATAAATATTCATTAAAAGTATCAAATAGAAAATTTTGACACTGCAAAATCGTTTAATTGATCCAAAAATGGAAATATAGTTTTTACTCAATTGTAATTCCACAACTTTGATATGTATTTTAATATTTTTAATTACTCTTATAGCATGTACATTTCATTTTCACAAATTTTAATTTAATTTAAATAGTAAAAGTTATTTTCGAAATAAACCTCTTGTTTGTATTTGTAATGACACACTATATAAACTAAATGCATCCTGTATATAAAGTTTTGATAGTATATAACTATATTAATTTAAGCATTAGATTGACATCAGGGAAACCTAAGTGACGAACGAAATACTGACCCACACAAAGTTATAAGTCAATACAGTTCTATAATATTAAATCTCCCTTCATCAGCAGAAATGAAAAGTTTGTCTGTACAAACATACTCTGCTGATAAAGGCTGATGTTTCTCCCGAAACATGTCCAGATCTCTGGGATTTTTATTGCGTATTTTAAAGTTGTATTTGTATTTTAATATTCTTAATGCAATGTTTCTATAAGACGAGTTTTTATCTTAAAATCTAGATGAGTTTATTTAAATCTGTCACCATTAACTCTATGAATAGGATAAATAGTGATCCTGAATAAGAGGAGAAATACTTCATTTATTCTCCGTTTTTCTACAACCATTTTGCATGTCTGGAGGAGAATATAAGTTCTCCTACTGCAAAGCTAAATCGTAGTTATAAAATCTACTTGTAGTTTTAAATTTTACATTATATAAATATAGAATTTACATACAAAGTATTTTTTTTTATTAATCCTAAGAAAAGCTTTGAGACTAATAAAACAAAAATCGTATAGCTGAAATACATGTACTCTTGTTAAATGGAAACACGGTGCTTTACTTCAATTCAAAAAGGTTATTTAAAAAGGAAATATGATATTTTGGCTTTTATGAACATACCATTTCTTGCTCTTTTTAAGATGTATTGGAAACAATTTTCTTCATTTTTTTTTTGTATTGGCCTTTCAAAAATTTCCATAGTTTATAAGTGTTAAAAATGTAAGATATATGTGATGAAACAAATTTTATAGGTGTAAATTAACATTTAATTAGCTGATTTGTGTCTTACTGAAACATAGGATTGGCCTATTTCAAATTAGTTTAGAAATTTAACTTTGATTGGAAATGGAAAATTATATATTGATAGTGGGGACCGATCAAAAGGGTGTATCTTAATATAAAATAGGTAATTATAATTATAATAGTATTAAGATATGTAATTTTTTTTTTTTTTCAAGAGTAATAAGTTTCCAAAATTTTAAATTTTAATAGATACATTATATTTAGGAAGGTCCCATACCCTACATTATTGTCTTTGTGATACATTTCAAATTTTAAAAATTGGGTTATTTAAAATGTTGTTTTCTGTGTTTTAATTTACTTTCATACTGCTAAAATTATCTCTTAATAAATGCAGCTTAAAGTGTCAAACAATAGGCATTTTCTTTATGTTTATCTTAAAAAAAAAAATTGAGCGTCATGAATTTCACAAATAAAATTGTGTCAATTTAGAGTTTATTTTTTGGAGAATATTTTTAAATAAAAAACTAAAATTGCATATTTTGGATTTTTCAAGGTATATTATGTATGCTGAAATTTAAAACTTTGAATGACCATTTTCTTTTAAATTTTTTATTTTTAAGGTTATTTTCTTGATATTCACAGAGCCTAAACTAGTATTGATTTTATCTGCAAGATAATATGAAATTATAATTATAATGTGTATTTTATAGGCTGTGTCACAAAAAGCATTTGATGATAATAAGAATACAAGTAACCCTCAGAATTCTGCAACTGCTGTAATACTTGGTAAGTTTAGTTTTTTTTAAAATTTCTAATCAACTGTTACAATAATATTTCACTGAAACAAAATCTGAAATTGATTATTACATATTGCTTTCTATTTTTATTATTTAAATTGAATTCTGAATTATTTGTGTATTCTGCAAACCATTGTTTTATGACCTTGCTTTAAAAGATGTCTCTAATGTGCTATCTATGTTTAGAGTTAATAAATTTTTAGTTGAATAAACATTGAATTTTAAGAGTTATGTTTTCTTAAGAAAATGACAATATTCATAAATCAAGTAGCATCCTTCTTGTTGAAAAATTGTGTACTTTAATAAACCAATCTTGTTAACAATATAATTGTTATTTGAGGCATTTGTATTAATTCTGAGACAAATCCACTTGAGTTGTAGTAGACAAAATAACTGATTTTTATTTCACATATTTATTGGATTACCCTGAGATGTTTGCTGTTTCAAACCATTATAAAAGGCAGATGTATATCCCATTTTTTAAATGTTTAAGAGGATAGACATACACATCCCCTGCAATAGCTTGCCTTACAAAAGCCGACGAACATAAACTTCAAATGTGTCCGAATAAAATTCTTAGATAAATTGTTGATGCTCACTGCTATGTTAGAGATGATCTAATTCAAGGTTCTTAAAATCCCAAAATTGGCCATCCACATGTTCAAACTTAATACAATTATTTTCAAAAGAGCTCTTCATAAAGATAATGACTTTCGTAGCTTCCTGAAATACAATGTCCTTATGGAATATATCCATATAAAACCCTTCGTGACCTTCTGCACCTCCGATGATATTCTTTCTTTAATTTAACTTGGGTAAATATGGCAACCCTTTTTGTCAAGTACACATATATGAGTTGGTATTGAAAACCGCTTCTAAAACTAACAACCTAAGTTCAGTTCAGGCCCCCAGGGGGGTTTGGGGGGGGGGGGTGAGTCCGACATCCCAATAATTTGGAAACACTGAAAGTTGGGAATTTCAACTTCTAAAAAAACCCGAGTTGGGAAAATTTTTGCCTGAAGAAAATTTATATTATTAACAAATGAAAGCTAGGGAAAATGAAAAATTGCCCAACTTGTAAGATTAAATTTAAATTAGACCTCGGAATGGACACTGCATTGGAATATGGGTGCAACAATCAATCAATGCTTGTGAGAAAACTGTTTAATATTACTTAAAATATATGTAACAAAAGATGAACAATGTCGATAAATTGGCATTGGGAATTTTCAGCACTGTAGAGTTGGGAATTTCGAATAGTTGAGTTGAGTTCGAATCGTTAAGTTGGGAAATTTCTTGTTTCAACCCCACCACCCTCCAAAAAAAATATATTTTGTGTAATGGCACTGCCTAAGTTACACTAACTAATGATCCCTCTTCAGGGACTATCTTGACCTAGGTTCTACTTGGATATTTTCTTCTAATAAGCTGCCTAACAGCTATTTCAGACTACATTCGTCTGATGCTAATCGCCGATGAATCGGTTTGAGGCCTTCATCCCAAAACTGAGTTAAAACATGGATTAAAGAGAATGTTAGATGGATGTGCTACCTTCTAATATTCAGAATTGCAAAAATCTTAGTTTTTATATTTGATGGATTGAGCCATTTTTCCACTTTGAAGGCAAACACCTTACAAGTACAGGGTTCTTTAGTTCCTTATAAGTCCTTAAAAACTCTCCTTATTTTAGTTTTATGTTCATAAGGGCCCTTTTGAAGTACTTGGAAACTCTTTACTTTTGTTTAAAATGTCCTTAGAAACTTTCAAGTTATAGAACACAACCCTTAAAAAGTCCTGAAGACTACTATTATTTAAATCATTTTACTCAACGTCTCTATTAAAAATGTTTGAGTTCAGCACAATTTTATGCCTGAGTAAAAAACCCATGGTTTCTTTACACCCGATAGCTGTTCACAAATTGGACCTATTTTCCCCTTTTATATTAATTTATTTTAAATTTGTAAATATTTTTTTTTACCAAGAAACCTATTTGCTACTTTAGAGCTGACTTTTCATTACAAATGTATGCAAGTTGGTTGCATTAAAAAAATAAGATCCTTATAAAATAGTCTTTAGAAACTCCTTATTTTTATTTTCGAAAAATTCGTATGAACCCTGAAGTTGTATAAATAGAATTTTTGAAGAAGGGAATTCTAGAGAATGAATAATCATTACTATTTAAATTTGTCTTTTTACAATGGTTGAATTTGTTTTTGCAGCTGAAGTTCCCCCTCCCCCAGAACCAAAGAGGGAGTCGCGAAGAGAACGCAAGTTGAATCCGAAATACGCCTCCAGTGAATACACATCGATTTTTGATTCTAAGCGGACATCTTTCATCACAAAGCCGTCACCCTTGAATGAAGTTAAGCCTGGAGACACCAAGAAAACCGACTCCTATCTCCTTACTCCAAAAGACACAACGCCCACAAAACGAAAGTCCTCAGTGACGACCCCCAATAAATACCTGGCGAACGACACCCGCTCAAAAGTACCCTCGGAGGACAGTGGAAATCTAATTTCCTTACCTTCAGCGTCAAGTGGATCTGTAGTGTTAAAGTTCAGCGTCGAGGACATTTCACAGACTAAAACGACTTTGGATAAAAGTCTCAACACTCATTCAGACACCGAATCTCCAAACAGAATTGCCTTGAAGATCAAGCTATCGGCCTCTAAAAACGACAACGAGACTAACAAAGATCCGAACGGTCAAAGCACAAAAAGGAAAGTGGAGGACAAAGAGAAGGGGTCTGCTAAAACAGTGTGCCAACATAAGCCTGTGAACCCTAGCAGTTTGGAAAGTATAGCAAACGAAAATAAGCCTTTTAATAGTGAATCGAAGCATTCGCTTAGCAATGCTAAGGAGATTTTCCACAAGCAGAAGGTTAATAATAATAATGGCGATGTGTTGAATAAAATCGAACATGTGAGGAGGAATTCACGTTCTAAACCAAATCATGTTAATGAACAGTAAACAAGGGAATTAATGCCTACTGAAGAGTAATTTATGTTTTCTGAATATAACATATTTCTGTTTTTTTATGTATGTAGGCTTGAACTTCCATCCACACAATGAATCTTACCAATGTTATTGAATATTGTGAAAAATAAAAGCTAGGTTTATGTAATCACATTATCTTCCTTACATATATATATATTTCTTCTGTTTATAACTTCTTCACGTCGACCTGGTAGTACAAGTGATAAGGCACTGAATGCGGTGCTTGACAATCTGGGTTCGATTCCAGTTAGGTCTTGGTTGCAATTGTTGATGTTTATTAAAAGTGATTTGTGAAGGCAGCTTATGTCGACAAACAACTGTTCTTTTTATTCATTGTACTCATATTTGAGTACATGTCTTTTTCAAAAATGAAACTTACGTATTCAGAGCTACGATAAGCTTCGAATGTACTCAAAAATCAGCACATTTTACTTACTTTTAAGTACCTATTTTTAACAGTGTATGTATTCGAAATATAAAGTAAACTATTTTTCTGTTAAAAGAACTTTATAATTTTGACATTTTGTAAACTCTCAGTGGGTTTTGTGTCCCCAATTTTGCAGTCTTATTAGTCCACACACTGCATTTTATCAATATTATCGAATGCCAGATTTCGGTAATTAGATTATCTTTCTTTTGTATGTATTTCACAATAGTTGGAAAGTTTCTTAAAAAAAAAACTTTAAAGCACCTGATAATATCGGGATTGTTTTAAAATATGCATTGTTGAGACAAAATGTCAGCAACAACTTGAATTTCTTGCTGAATAATAGCAGGGGCGACGCTTTCTGCTAAATTTAAAACTAAAACGGGAACAATGAATAATCTTTTTTTAAAAAAAAAAGGAAAACCGACCTTAAGAAAAATGCTCTAAAATCTTTTTTTTTTTTTTTTACTAACGAGTTGAAAAAAATTGAATTATTTAATATCAATTTTATACCTATTGTATCTTTTTGAAGTTGGTGCCAATTTACAAAAATCATATATAAATTTTATCGCCGATTAAAAAAAGTTTAATAAGTATAACATCGTTATTAAATAAATTTTTTCAATTCTTTCGCAAAAATTAAAAATTATGTTTTACTTTTTAGCGCATTTTCCTTAAGGTCGGTTTTCCTTTTTTTAAAAAGGTTATTTTATTGTCCAAAGAGACACTCCTTAGACACTTTCAAATTACCGAAGGCTCTTAGAAATTTCCTTAAAGTGACGATCATTTTACTAAATCTCTATTAAAAATATTTGATCTTAATGTGAATTAAACGCGACTTTGTATTCGAGTAGAAAACCCACGCCGTCTTCGCATGTAATAGTTTTTGGGCGATTGCACCTATTTTCCTTTTTTATATTTATTTACTAAAAAAAATTTTACTACTTATTTGTGACTTTAGAGCTAACTTTTCATTACAAATGCATAAAAATAATTTGCATGACAAATTAGGTCCTTATAAATTGCTTTTAAGGTCCTTTATACCTTATTTTTATTTTCGAAAAATTTATACGAACCCTGTCATTGTTGTCTTCTTATTCAGGATCAGCTGCAACTAAAATTGTAGAATTTAGTGCCAAAACTGTAAAAGTCGCATTTTGGCTAATAGAAGTACACTTGTGCAATGTATTGGAGCCCCAGTTGCTCAGTTGGTAAGGCGTTCGGCTACTAATCAGAGGATTGGTGGTTCGAATCCGGGAAATGGACTTGACATAGAAAAGTAAAAAAGTAGTGATCTTGCGATCGGAGGGTTGCCAGCTTCGCTACAAAAATACTAGAAAGTCGTCCAGAATATCCAACAAATTATACTGGCGTGTATACGGGACTGGTGCACGATAAATCTGATCGGGGTCCAAAGTCCCGACGTCTATTGAAGGCGTTGGGTGCCAGTTCAGGTGTTTCCTCGTCATCTGACCATGGTTCTAAAATAACGAGGTGCATGTATGAATGTGTGTGTGAATGTGTATGTGTTCCCGGGTCTTTCCTTCGAGATTGACCCCGAACCGTCGCCAATAGCCCACTGTGCAGCTCTAGTGCGACGTTAATTAACAAAACCAAACCATGTGCAATGTATTTGATGGCAAATATCGATCCCTTTTAGTATGTCTGAATTTTATTCGACTAACATGTAGACTATCTTGGTTTTAGGTTGGTTTGGTTTGTTTAATTAACGTCACACTAGAGCTGCACAGTGGGCGACTCTGGAACGATGCTTCGTATTTTTGAACCATGGGCAGATGATGAAGACAACACCTGATCTGGCACCCAATGCCTTCAATAGACGTCGGGACTTTTAACACCGATCAGATTTATCTTGCACCAGTCCCATATACACGCCAGTTTAATTTGTTGGATATGTTTAGACGATTTCCTAATATTTTGGTAGCGATGCTAACTATCCTCCGATCACAAAATCACTACATTTTTACTTTTCTTTATCAAGTCCATCAGTCTGGCTCGAACTAGCAATCTTCTGATTACTAGCCGAACGCCTTTATCCACTGGGCAATTGGCGGTGGTTTGTGGCCCATCTCGAAGGAAAGGCACGGGAACTATGCCTCGTATTTTTGAACCATTGTCAGATGACGCGGCCAACGTCTATGCTGGCACCCGACACAACCTCAAAAGGGTTGGTTTGGCTAATTAACGTCGCACTAGATCTAAACAGTGGGCTATTGGCGGGGGTTCGGGGTCTATCTCGAAGAAAAGACCCGGGACCCATTCATAGATGCACCTCGTTATTTTAGAACCATGGTCAGATGACCAGGAAACACCTGAACTGGCACCCAACGCCTTCAATAGGCGTCAGGACATTGAACCTCGATCACATTTAACGTGCACCAGTCCCGTATACACGCCGTAGGAATTGAACTATAAATTCGGACGACGTATCGTTACTTCTCAGCAAGTCTGGCAATCTTCCGATCCCTAGTTCATTGTATTTTAAATTTTTTTTGTCAAGTCTCTGGTATCAGCCGTATTTGAACTCGCTAGCCGACGACGGAACCTCGGGGCTACGGGCCCGCATCTTTGATTGGAAAACTATTAGTTTTGGCACTGTAAGCTCGACAATTGTATCAATACATAAATTAGTAATTATTTTTGCATAAGACACTTTGATTCAAGTCTTAAGTTGAAGTGTAATTAGACTCATTGGAATTCATTAGAAAGTATATGCTAAAATTGGTTTCTGTCACTTTTTCCATTGTATTTTAATAGTTTATATTTGTATGAATTAATTAGGTATATTCTACATATGTATATATAAGACAAATAAACTTATATTGGTTAATAAAAATTAGTGTTTTTTTTATTGTATTTGTTTCTTATATATTTCATATAAATGTAAATACATAAATGTTTCAAAGTTTTAGAAAGAAGTCTAGAAAAATGGGGAAAAATTTATTCAAAATTAGCATTTAAAAAAGGAATCGCATAATAAAACTTAATTTTTACACCTCCATCAAAATATGAGTTTTGGGATATTGTGATATAAAATTTATTTTTTGTAATTTGGACTTGAAGTCTAACTAATAAACTTTGTTTCTTAATAATAGTAAACTTTGTATAAAATAGTAACAAACATTATAAATTATTCAACATAAAATTTTTAAAGTTGAAAATGGTGTTATGAGGATTTGAACTTACGATACTTTTCTGCTTAAATCTTCCTCACAAGGTGCTCCTTTGAACACATTTAAAATTAAATCTGAAGCTATTCAAGAGTGACTATTTGTGAAGGACGAACGTTTTAGCAACACTGGCGATTTGCGCCTCTATTCATATGTATATATGGAACCATAGCTGCGAATACATTTTTAACCGACTTAAAAAACACTTCAACCGAAACCACCAAAGGAGAAAGGTTATCAATTCGACTAATGTATTTTTTTTTAATGTGCGTACAAGATTTCTGTTCTAATTCAGATATTTGGATTCTTTTTTGGATAGGGAATGTGTGACTTGGGCACCTTTTGGAAAATATATCTGGTTATCCGGCATTTAACTATATCCGGAATTCTCATTTAACCGGACTGTTTAAAAATACACCGATTTGAAAATTCTTTATTTGTTGGATAGATAGAAATTCACTTTTGCAACAAATTCAAAAATAATTGGTTATCCGAGTGTTATATATCTGGAAATATCGATTAACCGAACTTTTTTTAAAACAATTTCTCCGGTTTCAAAATATTTTTTATTGTTGGATTAGATCACAGATTAAAAATTGTCATGCTGCCATCTAGTGACTAATAATTTTACTAAGATGTCACTCGTCAATCGCAACTGTACTAGAAACTAATATGGATTTTTACCCTCCAGGAAAAGTTTCGATACTTCTTTACCTGTTCCACATTGACATTAATATCGTCCATAGACAGTGGCGTAATGAGTGGGTCAACAAGAACTAAAATGCGAGGTTGGCTCCAGCGGTGGCGTATTTAGAGGGGTATTGCCCCGAAATTGCAAAATAAAAGGGTATAAAAAATATTGGTACTTAAAAGTGTACAAAAGAAATTAGGAAAAAAAATTAATTTTCTTTTGAATGATAATTTTTTTTATTATTTAATCGCAACTATTTTTCAATAGTAAAATCGAAGATTGAGATTATTATTCAAGATTAGGGCAGTCGCAGTTAAACCTCTGAAAGATTTAAACGACTTAAGTTATCCACGGATTTCAGTTTTTCTACACTGTTAAAAACAGGTACTCAAAAATTAGTAAAATACACTCATTTTTGAGTACATAAGATGCTTATCATAGCTCCGAATACATAAGTTTCATGTTTGAAAAAGTTGGTTTGGTTTGGTTTGGTTTGGTTTGGTTAATTAACGTCGCACTAGAGCTGCACAGTGGGCTATTGGCGACGGTTCGGGGTCAATCTCGAAGGAAAGACCCGGGAACACATTCACACACACATTCATTCACACATTCATACATGCACCTCGTTATTTTAGAACCATGGTCAGATGACGAGGAAACACCTGAACTGGCACCCAACGCCTTCAATAGACGTCGGGACTTTGGACCCCGATCAGATTTATCGTGCACCAGTCCCGTATACACGCCAGTATAATTTGTTGGATATTCTGGACGACTTTCTAGTAATTTTGTAGTGAAGCTGGCAACCCTCCGATCACAAGATCACTACTTTTTTACTTTTCTATGTCAAGTCCATTTCCCGGATTCGAACCACCAATCCTCTGATTAGTGGCCGAGCGCCTTCCCAACTGAGCAACTGGGGCTCCATGTTTGAAAAAGACGTACTCTACTCATATTATATATATATATATATATATATATATATATATATATATATATATATATATATATATATATATATATATATATATATATATATATATATATATATATATATATATATATATATATATATATATATATATATATATATATATATATATATATATATATATATATATATATATATATATATATATATATATATATATATATATATATATATATATATGTATATATGTATATATATATATATATATATATATATATATATATATATATATATATATATATATATATATATATATATATATATATATATATATATATATTTGATCACAAAAGTTTTGATAAAGATATACGTAATTTTGCTTTATTTAAATGAGTGTAATAGGTGACAATGAAATTGATTCGAATAATTCAACTGAAAAATATACTAAACAAGCTTAATAATATGGTTTAATACGTTAATACATACATGATACATACATAATTAATACATAATACATACAACCTAATGAAGCACAAAAAAATATGTTATCGGCTCATCGCATCATAATATTTTTTATTATCGCAATATACGAGTTATCATAATATTTTAACTATATATTTCCTATAATTTAAACTGCAAATTATTTAACTATTGATATGTTTTATTCCATATTTTCATTTCATCTGATAGACTATAACTCCATACGTTACTAAGGCGGCAAAATGTGTTAGCAATAATTTACGATTAATGGTAAACATCTTACAACCTGTTAAAGTACTTTTTCGAATCGTTTCTGCGAAGGTGAAACAATCCAAATGAACGCCCTTTTCTTGAAGAAAGTGTCTATGTTCAAACACTAAACTGATATTTTTATGACAACTTCTTTGAAGTGCGTCGGCAGAAAACAAAATGGCCAAACTCCATCCGCACAATTTCAATGTTTGAGAGAAATATGTAAATATGCCGAACACTGTTTTTTCCGTTATCATGGAAATAAAAGTAAACACAGTCAGTGTTATTTTCAAAATTGCCATAAATACTGGAACACACATTGCATTTTCCAATTTTTCGATAGTGGCCACAAACCTCTGACATTGCTTCCAAGCTTGTAGAGGATATTTTGCAATGTTTCCTTTAGTTAACGGTAACTGCGATCGCAGAATTAGATAGCAAAAGTAGAAGTATATCATTGATGTGATTTGTACCATTACTCCTGCTTCGTAATGTTTCAGAATGTTTAAAAGAAAGGTAATTGTCGTTTCGTAATTGGGTCCGAAACCGATCCACAAGTTACATGGTGTTCGAGTCATTAACATTAAGTTTATGATATATTCAGCAAATGGAGATATTAATATAAGAAAAATAAATACTAAAATACAGCATTTACAAAAACATTTCTGTTTGCGAGTTGATGTATTGCTCAGAAATACATCAAGATCTAAGATGCTATTTCTATTCAAGTACAGGCTCCACCACTGTATGGTGTTAAGAATTTCGGAAATTATTACTCCAAAGATGGAATATTTCATTTCGTTGGATCCACAAATGCAAATAATAAGTTTTACAATACAGTGAAAAATCACAAAATTAGAAAAGAACACAGCTGAGTATCTAATTTGCCAGGTCTTGTTGAAAGATATTCCGATTGACATCAATAGGTAAGTAGTTAGTTTTTTTGGAAAATTATCCCTCCTTCTTCGTGTTACTTGAAGTTGAATAGGATTGTTTGCAGTGTTAGATTTTATGTGAAAAAGAGGTTCCATTTTTATTTTAATAACGTTTTAATTGAGATCAAAAACAGTAAGATTATTTATTTTAAATTTCCTTCGAGCATCTCGTTCTAGTATATGGCAATATTCAAAGAGAAATAATTCAGTAACAGTGCCTAGCAGCCTACAATTGAAACCTTGTGTGGATATCGAATAAAATGTAATTTGGTAATTGACGAATATTATATTGCAAAAATCGTTTTAACTTCTAATCAGTTCGTTTTGTACAAGAAAGGATTGAACTCGTATTATTGATTTATAGATATATTTTGAGTTCAACATTTATATCCATATCAAGAATTTCAATAAAGATATTGGAATCAATTTATATCATTTCGAACCTAAGAGTTCCTTTATTTTCTGAAAAATTAAACTGATGTAATTTTTTTTTAAAAACACTTATATTCCTATCAAAATTGGTAATCTAATTTACTAATACCGTAAGGGAATAAATGCATTGTTAAAAACCCTTTAATACAGTACAATAATACAATACATAATTCTTTGACATTTATTTTTCATATAAAAATACTTTTTTATTCAAATGTTTGAAATGTTTGTTACGTGCTTCGTTTAAAATAAAACTGTGTATCTGTGATACTAAATAGATTTTATATCCAAGTTTCTATTTTATTGTTAAACAGCGAAAAATCAATATTACTTACGTGATTATCCATAATTTAAAGTGAAAATTCAAAAACTGTAGTAATGAGACTTTTCAAGTTTAAGAAAGAAATGTTTCAAGTTTATGAAAGAAAACTAAATAAGAAATGTTTGACTTATCCTTCGAGACCTGCCATCTATTAAAATGAATGTCTTAGTTTTTCCTCCTATTGCAATTTTTTTTATTGTAGCAAAGAAAAACTGGGATAACATCATAAAGGATGAATCGGAAATCCCTTTTTAGCTTTAGAAATCTTGCAACGGTTGTTTGTTTGTTTACTATCTTGTGAAATGTGTGTGTGTCAAGTATATGTAACAAAACGTTTTCAAAATAGGCTTAAAAAAATTCGTAGTTTTACTTTTAGTAGCTATTTAAACACTAGCTACAGAGACAAGACACTTCAAACGACGGCCTAGCCTTGTTTAAGTACTTGGGATGGCCGATGGACACATTAACTTGTTCAGCAAATGCATTTATCGTCTGTAGTAGTGGGAGGGGAGGGGCAGTTGGGGTACGAAATTTTTCCTGGTTTTGGCAATGTAGTAAAACAATCGACTTAAATTTTATTTTTAAAAAGTGCTATACTAAAAAAGTGAGGGGCAACTCCCTAAACCCACCGAATCGCCGCCACTGGATGCTCGCATGCACTGTTAAAAATAGGTACTGAAAATAAACTAAATGTAATTGTTTTTCAGTATATTCGATGCTTATCATAGCACCGATATAGATATTTATTTGTTTCCTGATTGATGTTATTAAATATATATATATATATATATATATATATATATATATATATATATATATATATATATATATATATATATATATATATATATATATATATATATATATATATATATATATATATAGTATAGTAAAATAAAGATAATGAATAATGAATAGAAACTTCGAAACCCGTGAACCCCTCTTCATCAGGGGGGAGCGAGGTCCACGCGTCCCAAAGATCCGTGGTGTTTCTGATGTTTCCCTATGTGACAAGGAAGAGGACTTCGCTATGCTTGCGGAAAATTTGTTACGACCAACATTACTGGGTTCACCTTCGTGAGACAATGGAGGACATGCAAGCTAGGGCTGTCGGCAAGCGCACATAAGATATTTTTTGAAGATTTAGATTCCAGTTTTAGGCACTATGGCACGGATTTTGGATTTTATTGTTGGATGTTGATTTGTTGGTTGTGGTTTGATGAAGGTTCACTCATAGTTAAGTTTATGTTTTGTTAATTTTCTTGTATTTTAAATGCTTAATTTTTCACTTTGATATTTTGCAATTTTGTGTTCATATATGTGTTTTTCGGAAAAACCTATTCTGTCCATGGTTTCGGGGGATCTGTGACATTTTAGCATTTTTAATGCACGTCACATCAGAAACACCATGGATCTTTGGGACGCGTAGACCTCGCTCCCCCCTGATGAAGAGGGGTTCACGTGTTTCGAAGTTTCTGTTCATTATTCATTATTTTAATTTTTATTTTACTCTTTTACTATACTGTTAGAAAAATCTACATTGTTATTGCTGCTTTGCGCAAACCTTGTGGTTTTTAAGTATGTTTAAATGTGTTTATTTAACATGGTTTTCAATTAATATTTGGATTTATGACTTGTTATCCAATTTATTTATTATTGCATTTCTGTATTGCTGTTCAATTAAAATTTGCATTTATGGATTTTTGGGAAGATTTCCATGAAATTTACATATTACTATAAAGTTTATATATATATATATATATATATATATATATATATATATATATATATATATATATATATATATATATATATATATATATATATGCATGTATTGCAAGTATAAAGCAAACTATCATGCAGATAAAAGAACTTTATAATTTTGACACTTTGTAAACGCTCAGTTGGTTTTATGATGCCAATTTTGCAGTCTTAATAATTTTTTTAATTGGGTAGTCGTAAAATTCCATTGGCATAGTCCACCTTCTTAGAACTTTCCAGCAAACGATTCCACTCGCCGGTCATCACTTCCCGCCAAAACAAAGAAGAACATTCCATCCACAATGAGTCGTTTTCTTCCAACGATCCCGATCGCTCAGACTCCATCCAGCCTTTCCCGGCATGATTGATACGGAGAATAAAAGCGGCCTCGAATCGGTCTTTTGTTTCGCGCCTTGATATTCGGGTCTGTCGTGGCCTACTTCGAGCTCGAGTGCCCTTCTGCCTCAGTTCGATCCGCAGAAAAAACGCCTCTGTTTGTTGTCAGTCTGGAAGCGGCAAAACAAGGCGGTTTCCCTCTCCGCTTCGGAAAATGGAGTTCGAATGAAACTGAGTGCCGTTTTCTCTCACAAGGTGAGTGGATTTCGCTCTTTTGCCCCTTTCCTTTTGCGTCTGAAATACGTCTGGTTACAACGGTTCTTAAGCTGTGGTACGCGTACCGGTACGTGGTAAACCTGTTGGGGATATATGTTTAGCAGTGGCGGCTCGCCCACTACAGCAAGTACAGCCGGGCTGCACCTAAATTCATTAGTGTATTTTAAAACTAAAATCAGATATTTTACTAATTTTCTTAAATGAAGATTATAATTAAAAATGAAATTTCTACGGTAGTAAACAAAATCTCCGATAAATAGCAAGCATGTTACCGTAATGCACAATTCAGGAGGGGGAAAACTCCATTCAATCAAATTGCAGCCAAAAAGCGAAATTTGAAATCGGCTGCATCGTTGCCATGGCAACCTCTACGTAGTATGGAGATTTCCCCCACCGCATTTGTGAGAAGGTTAAGCCAAAATGAGTTTTCTCGTTTTAGCTGTACTTGAGGTAAGTTAATATTAAAATTAACCGATTCGCATGTTTAAAAGAAAGCAGGATTGCTTTAATTTTCAAAAAATAAGTAAGTGTTTTCTATTTTTTTCGCATGTTATCATTTTGTAAAAATTGAAAGGAAACTTTGATTTGAGTAGTGAATAATAAAGAATTTCCGTTCTTGTATGGTTTTTGGAAAATAGGAAATAGGGGGGGTTAAATGATTTCGGCTGCACTAACATTTTCGACCACGGGCCGCCACTGATGTTTGGTACGCGAAAATAATAATAGTCATGGCGGAAAGCACTTAAAATATAAAATAAATGTATGGAGTGAAATCTAAAATAAAAACCTATAAGTCTTCAATTTGAATCGTTTTAATAATTTGTGGGGAATATTACTGCCTAACAACAACAAACTATTTTTTGCGTAGAGGGATGGGTGAGAAGACAATGAGAGAAGGAGGTGCTCATAAATTAAAAGTTTTATCAAGGGGTACGCGAGAGAAAACAGTTTGAGAACGGCCGGTGTATTTGTCATTGCTTTTCAACATGCGGTCCATAAGAAATATTAATGGAGATAGGTGGAAAAAAGGGGCAAGAGTGCACTTAAACAGTTTGAAGTTTATAAATAATATGTAAATTATATTACTATTTCTCAGCAGGGCTTCTCTTAGCTGCCACAGGGCCCTGCGCGAATCTAGCCACAGGGCTCTTTAGTTAAAGTGTTGAAATAAATCCAATTTTTGAAATTCACCCCGTACTCCCTCCTCCTCCAAATAAATCTTCTTTTATTTCCTCTAAACCACTTTTATAATTTTTTAAAACTGGATTTGGGACCCTTCAAAAGCTAGACTAAAAAATATTTTCACTGCAAATCCCACGTTAAAATTTTTATTAAAAGGATGAACCGCATCTCAACTTGTTCGAGTTTTTCTAAGGCACAGGTTTAATAAATTGTTTTTAAAATATCAAGAATCATAATTAAACAAACGTTTGGCGCGGTTTGGCCAGTCCGGCTATTGTGCCATTAAACACCAACCAACCCCTCCAAAAGCGACGACTCTGTGCGCTATAATGCGTCGCACAACCCCAAGGACGACCCTGCTGTTCAGTCGCAAAGAGAATAGAGAATGCCCAACGACAGAATCGTGTTGTCTGGCGGCTGCCATGGAAACGTGCGATTTCATTCATTTCTTTGGTTAGAATGAGTAGATGGGTAGCATTCAAGTTAGCTGATTGTAGAAAACCATTTTTAATCTTAGCCTCCTGTTATATTTAAAACGTTCCACGATAGACATCCTCCCTGCGATCTTTCTCGTGGCGGTAGGACAGTAGTTCCAGCTTGTTCTTCCAGCTATTCACAATCTTCACTCAACACGATCTGGTGAGGGTGGGAGTTATATGACGTATAATATATAAGTATTCTACACTGTTAAAAATAGGTATATAAAAATCAGTGGCGGATTTAAGACAAAAGGCCCAGGCGGCAAAAATGTTTGAAGGGGGCCCGTTTTCTAATAAATAATTTAGGAGCAAACATTCAAAAAACGTGTTTTTTTTTCTAAAATTTCGAAAAATAGGATTATTACGTCTTTTGAACTTGCTTCCGAATTTTTAATAGAACTTAACTATTTTATTTGTCCAAAACACGTTTTATCCTTTGAATTTATCTAGCAAAGTTTGGAATCTGTAGATCAGTCAATGTAGTAAGAAAAAGTTATTTGCGGTTTTTCCCACGAACTCTTCAAATTCTACAGGCGCGTGTGTGACAAAACACAATTTGAATGTTTGTTCCTAAATGATCATTTTCTATAATATACACTACAAAAGTACTTTACTACATATACTTTACAAAAGTAGGGCCCTGCCCCCGTGTCGTAGATGATTTGGGGGCTGCTCAGAAACCTTAAGTACAAGTGTTGTTTGCGGACCTATTCGATAATGGGGCCCTGTAAAGAAGATAAAGAAGAGTGGGCCCGGGCCCGTTGAAGAAGGGGCACCTGTCTACTCATATGCATAAGGATAAAGGAATCCAAACAGATAATTTCAGCGAAATGTTTAGTAAAATTAAAATATGTTAAAAATAAAAGAAACAATTATTTCTCTTCCTCCCTTTTCTAATTTTTGGAGTCGAGGGGGCCCCAAATGGACCCAAGACAAGGGGGCCCAGGCGGCAACTGTCCATTTGCCGCCCGTTAAATCCGCCACTGATGAAAATAAGTAAAATATACTCATTTTTGATTATATTCAATGCTTTTCATGGTTCTGAATGCATAAGTTTCAATTTTGAAAAAATACATGCACTCAAAAATGAGTAAACGCTTTCTAACATAGGCTGCTTTACCTCATTTTACGAATTTGTCATTAACATACAATACAACATCACATAAATAATTTGCAATCAACAGGCATACAGAAATATCAAATACATGCTCGATTACAAACAAGTCTTATCGGGAATCGAACCCAGATTCTCAACAATGCAGTCCAGTGCCTTATCCGTTCCACTATCAGGCCTCATAAGCAGAAGAAGTATTAAAAAAAAAGGTGTGCTAAAAGAATGGGAAGTAAAATAATTGAGTTGTAATAACGACATCAAATCAAAAGAAAAACCTTTTACTGAATTTCTATTTTAAGTTTGTCAAGTTTCATTAAGATCGAACAGATTAGCGAGGGGGTTGCAATATGTTTTACCCTTTGCATTTAAATTTATCTTCTGATAGGGTATTTGAGTGCATGCCTAACAAAACCACTAAAATGTCCCTCTCAGGGGAAAAGGGATCATAGAGGTATCTTACCTACATGATTTACATAGTGTGGATCTGGCTAAATGGCTGTTAGAAAGGCCATTTGATCAGCTTACTCAAGCTCGTTGGTTGATTTGGTGAAGGCCTGGCCTGTGAACATCCAAAGGATGGGAATCATTGCATTAAACATTTAAAAAAAAATAACTATTTCTTATGTAGACTATTTTTTTAAAAAGTCTGAAACAAATTTTTTAAATATACATCTTTACAGATTATCTAAAAATTAACTAAACAATGTTTTAGTTCAACCAAAACTAAAAAACAGTTGAAGTGGAAGGGTATGGTTTTGACTAAACAGACAGAGAGTAACAGAAATGGTAATGAAAATTGTATTCTCGGTTGCCCTGTAGTGTTAAATAATTTTGAAAACAACTGAGTACACCAAAATAAAAGCTCAGTGAATATAAAATTACGAAAACAATAAACTTTATTCAGGAGTTGACAACAGATATAGAAAATTGCCAAAGAAGATAATACATAGGCGAAATTTCACTCACAGGAGCATTACAAAGCAAAAATGTGCGAAGTTTTGGTGCACCTTAAAATATAGAACACAATCATTGTAAAACAGAACCATAACATCGTAACAATTTGAAGGGGAGTTACCTAACAACCAAGTAATTGGAGCTGTTTTATAACCTGCTTTACCATTAATCCTAAGAGAGCAGATACTTTAGTGTCCCATAACACTTAGATCAGAAATTCTTTTCTCACAAAAGTACTGTGTGAACTTTTGATCAAATGTTTATAATTCGCGAAAGTGAATAATAAAACTGATAAATTAAATGAATACTTTAAACTTTATTTTTAAATTAAAATTAAAATTTTTGTTATTAATTTAATGTTTATTACTTTTTTATACATACCATTTACTACCCTTTTCCTACATTACTAAAATTTTAAATACTTTGTTTTATAGTGCAATTTAATGTTATTGGATCTTCTAAAATGGCTATAAAACTATTTTTTAACTGCAATTTACATGGGAACTTTTGCTATTATATGCCTACAATGTCCTAATAATATTAGTACTTCATATCTTTACAATGACAACGGCCTTAATTTCAATAAAGTACAACGAATGTTCGAGTAACTGATTTAAAAAATAATTATCTAACAACATAGCAAAAGCATTTTTCTTCAGAGAAGCGTTTTTCCCTAATTTTTTCCCTATGTAATTTAAAAGGGGAAATTGCCTACCGATGTTTCGCTTTCATACAAATACAAATATTGACGACCAACAACAGGTTCAATGCAATTATAGTTGTCAAACCTTACAAAGCGTGTATACAAAAGATATTCAAAGCAAGTATAATGTAAAAGTTAACACTTTCGCTGCCGTATGAGCTGTATTTAAATCATCTCATGCCTTGTCTGTCTAAGAAGTTCCGTGAGTTAAATACAACTCACATCACAGACTACGGTATTCGTGCTGTGAAATGTTATACACTTCATATAAACTATGCGATCCTGATATAGACACATTCTTCATGGCCTTTCACACAAGAAACTGATCTGACTCTAATGCATATGACATCATTAATCGGATAAGCAAAAGTACGTTTTCTCAAATTTCAACTCGTTTCGTACGTGGTGTCATAAAATATCTATTTCGTGACATCACGTAGTTCTTTTTTATCAATGCAAAAGCGCTTTAAAAAAAATTCTATTACATTTAATATCATCTCGACAACAGGTTAGGCATAGTGTCCACTTCTTCAGTTTAGTACTTTTATTGTTAAACAGAATGTTGTGATTCACTACATATTTCTAAGTTATTGATTACGTTTCTCCAAATAAAATGAAACATTTTTGTAACCGATACAGAGCCAAATATTAATATATTTTTTAAATTTTAGAATATATTGCTTAAACAAAGATGTTCATCGTTAAAAATAGGTACTTAAAAAATAAGTAAAATATACTCATTTTTGATTACATTCGATGCTTATTATGGCTCGGAATACATAAGTTTCAATTATGAATAAAACATGTACTAAAAAAAATGAGTACAATGAGTAAAAATTAATAAAAAGTGCAATTGCTTGCCTACATAGGCTGATGATAAGCACCGAATGAAATCAATTTTACTTATTTTTGGTTACCTATTTTTAACGGTGCAGCTATCCCACATTGATGTTCCATTTTGTACCGATTATTCCTGTCTCGAAGCGAGTAACTTGCTTTGTACTAGGAAACTTCAAAAATGGACCTCCTCTTCTTCCCTATTGTACTTCTTCTCGATTGGCTACTGTTCTTTCACTAAATTATTCAACGGTTTATTGAGTCCCAGAACACATGTGGAGAGCTACTGAATTCTTTTTGCTTAAGAAAAAGGTAAAATATGAACGTAATCGGGGGGAAGTTTCAAATAAAAGCTTGATTTTTATCAGTTTTTCAGCTCTGCTTACCTCTTTTACAGTTTCACGTACTCTTATAATCTTTTCGAAAGTAAAAGAAGATAGGAAGTAGATATTTCTTTTTTTGCAATGCTTCTCTCTTTTGTTCTTTGTAGAGCTGGGGAATGTGGTTCCACAAGTTCACCTGGATTTTGAAAAGGAAAAAAAAATGTTTTAGCTTCCTACACGTCCTACCGACTTTCGCTTTCAATGGACCGTGAACTTTATTATGTAATTCATAGAATATTTCATGCGTAAGGAAGAATTTTTTCTTGTATTTCTGGAATTTAAGGAATCGTGAAATATAATTTATTTACCAAATTTTTTTGTCAACCTTTCTTTGAAATTTCTTTAATTGGGTGTCTATTATTTAACTGATAACGCATCAAAGTCTATTTGAATACACTTGAAATAGGGAAATAATACTATTTTAATATAAATGTTCACTGTAAAAAAATGTACTTAAAAATTAGTACCTGACATACTCGTTTTTCTTTTTTAAAAGTAGACAATTGGACTCAGGTGACCTTCAAATATTTGTTTCACAATAGAAAAAACAGTAATTATATTTCATTTCCTATACTAAAAAATGTAACAACAATTTTTTATAACAAAAGCATATGTTAAAATACAAATACAACGTTAAAATACGCAATAAAAATCCATTAAATCTGGACATGTTTCGGGAGATGACATGTTTTTCTGGACATGTTTTGCTGATGAAGGGAGATGTATCTCCCGAAACATGTCCAGATTTAATGGATTTTTATTGTGAATTTTAACGTTGTTTTGTATTTTAATATTTCTAACACAATGTTCTATAAGACGAGTTTTTATCTTAAAAGCATATGTACGAGTATTTAATCTCGAGGAAGAATAACTGATCCGCTCATTTACTTCAATATAGTAAATCAGATAGTTGAAAAATTAATAAATATATGTGAATGTACAAAACCTTTTTAAAATGTAATAAAAAATTTCGTAGTTTTACTTTCGGTAGCTATTCAAACATTAGTTACAGAGACTGGACACTTCAAATGACGGCCTAACTTTTGGACGCATTTACTAGTTCAGTAAATGTGTTCATCGTCTGTATAGTAGTGGGTGGGGAGGGGGTTTGGACTACGAAATTTTTCCTAGTTTTGACAATGCAGTAAAACAATTGACTTATGTTTTATTTTTTTAAACAGTGCTATATTAAAAAAGTGAGGGGGTAACTATTTCCAAAAAAAAATCCTGGGGCAACATCCGAAAAAAGTGTGGGGCCAACCGCCCCCCCCCCCCTCAAATCGTCGCCACTGCACATAACAGTGAACTGTTTTAATGTGCACAAAACATGTTTAATTTGCACAAAGACAAACCGGTGAAAATATATGCTTCTGAAAAATTTATGTGGTCACTGACTGTTGTTTTCCCATTTGTGACTGAACAAATTAAATTCTGCCACCTGAATTTGAAATGATGAAGACTGTATCAATGTTCACCGCGTATATCTTTTTATTATAGGGATATAAGTATGTTCCCCTCCCCCTTAGTATTATTTTGTTTTCAGCGGCAATAAGTTTATATTTAAGAAGTTCCGAAATTGCTAAAATTTATTATGCTGTCGAATTTTAAAGCTATAAAAATCATCATGAGCACTTTTTTTTAATAAAAGTCTGTGTGTGAGAGAATATTTTTTTAAAATTATTATTTTTTTTAAAAAACATCTTCATAATCAACATCTTCAAATAAGGAAATACATTTTATCAATTACTACAAATTAATTTCCCAAGGAAAAATTACCTACTATTTTCGTTAGTTTTCACCATCATAATATTCGTTAAATTATTAATTAAGTTTTGGTTAATAAAAAGAAGCAAATAAGTTAATTTTAAAATAAAAATACCTAATAAAATTTTATTATTACCTACTTGTGCATTGAACGGGATAAAATGCGTTATTATGACATATTTTTTTAGCCTTTTTGAAATGTAACTAAAACTCAATAAATTCTTTGAAAATTAATCTAAAAAAAATTCTGAATTGAATTTTTTTTTTTTATTTAATTGAAAAAATAATAAAATGCGCTAAAGAGATTAACGTACCCTTCTCTAAAGTCACAAAGAGCTTTGTACTGCGATAATTTATGCTTGACAAATGTGGAAAAAAATATGGATTCTGGGATCCGGATTCTTAATTTTAAATCAATCAATCAATCGAATTAGATTTACGATAAAATGTGTTACAATATTTTTTCACCGCCTATTGCGCCAATTTGAACGAAATTTTTTGTTTCATTGTTAATTTTATTTCATAACTATTTTATTTCATAAATTAAAGAATATTTCTATTACCTTTAGCACTTTTCGAAATGTTAGATGAAATAGCAATATAAATATGTTCAATTTTAAATTTATTTAAATAGTTAATGCAATTGTGTTGCACAGCGATGCACCAAATTGCAAATCTCAATTTTATTATATGATGTTATTAAACTCTAACTTACACATTTCAAATGGATAAATTGCCAGCTGCGAAAAAATTTTAGAAGGGCAAAATACATTTAAGTCGGAAAGTTCCAATTGCGGCCCATGGCAACCTTTTGTCTGGGCGATAACCAAATGTTTTTTTTCTTTGAGAATATGGTAAACCCAGCTCCCTTGGGCAGCAATTGATTTAAGTCTTCGAAATCAAAAATAAAAACAATCCTATGTCCGAGCTAATTATTTTTTACAGCTGTTCTTTTCAGTGAGCATCATCCGAATGTATTTTTAGAGAATTTTATGATCCAATCCGCCATAAGAATGTACCACTCTCGGCTACAGATACAGTTATGACTTTCCTCAATCGCTCCTTTGTTCTTTCTGTGTTAAGCCTAAATCAACACCAGAAAGAACAAGTAGTCTTTTCTTGGCTACATTTTTTCTTTATACTAATAGAAAAAAAAACCTCTTGCTGAGATAACAATGGAGATGGCCTCTGAGCCAATATTGTTCAACTCTCGTAGTAGTAATAACCGTTTGGGTTCAATAATCACAGATCCACAGGAGATGTGGAACCAAACAGAGTTTAACTACGGGGTGCTATTCGATCGCCATTTTGTTTCTGTTCTATGATGGTGTAATGTCACATTTCCTGCAAAAAAACAATTTCTCAGTCATCTGTAAAGATTATACACCTTCTATCGCATACACGGAAGTCTTTTTAAACGTAGGAGTTTGACATATATATTCTTTTATGTTGGTAGGATCTGCTGTTCAATCGCCATTTTTTTTTTTCTTTCGAACGTTTATAGTGGTTGATGCCGGTTAATTTTTTATCTTACGGATTGGCTTCTGTTTTGTAGAGGGAAGTAAAACTTGAGGAGATTTTCTTTTGTTTGTCATCGAGTTCTGTAAACAATTGCATTGCAGACAACAACTTTTTAGGTGGTAGTTGATTCCAGCATTAATAAACTTTCTAGCAAATGTTTTCCGTTCTTCCAGCAATTGCTTTGCGTGAGATGGAAAATTTGTACTTAAAAAGTTTATAAATAAAATATATTTTTAGATTTAGTGGATTAAAACACTAACAATTCAATCAAAATATTATCTTTAAACACAAATTAGATTTAACCTTTTAAAGCAAAACATGAATATATTTGGCTTTATTTCCCAAGTATCCGTTTTCAAGCTTCTTTGTTTCTATTTTTATTATTGGTTTTTCTATTAGAAAGTGTTTTCAATTATTCAATAACAGTGGTTTCCAAATAATGGATTTTGAAAGGGTGATTAAACAATTGGGACAATCGTCACAAAAAGTAATACGATTAATGTAAAGGTATTTTTATTCAATGTGTACATGTAGCAGTCACATGCAGGAATCGGATCTTAACGCCCAGATTAACACTTTGGGTCTGCGAGGCCCGTGATATATATAAAAAAATGCCTCTGATTCTCTATATTTATTTTAGTATTAGTTTACATTTATTTAGTATTATTCATCGCATAGAAATAAACATAATTAAAAATAAATAATTAAAAATGAATACCATTGAGAATAGAGATGATCCGGGGCTGACGAGGCTTTTTCGTCAGCCTCGACATGATCACATGGGCGCTGTACATAGAAAACGCAAAATCATGTAGATAAAAATCAAATCATATCATTTCAAAATGATATAGATCAGTAGTACATGAAAGAAGAAAATAAAGGGTTTTCGAATTTGATCGATACTATTTTCAATATTAGTGTTTTAAAGACATTTTCTACCCTACTATCCTCCACTGTTAAAAATAGGTATTTGAAAATAAATCAAATGTATTAATTTTTTAGTACATTCGATGCTCATAATGGCTACGAATACATAAGTTTCAATTTTGAAAAAGACAAAATGAGTGCAATGAGCAAAAGCTTGCCTACCTTCATAAATCACTTTCAATAAATGTCAACAATTACAACCAAATCTTACCGGGAATTGAAACCAGATCTCAGCACCGTAGTCCAGTACCTTATCCGTTAAGCTACCAGGACGGCAATAGGAAGTTATAAACAGAAGAAATGTTAAAATGGGTGTGCCAAAACAATGGGAAGTAAGATAATTGAATTGGAATAACTCAGTTTCCATTTAAGCAATCGACATCCAATAATGCGGAAAACCATCTTCTGAAGAACTACTTTAAGTTTGTCAGATTTTATTAAAATCGCTTGAACAGAAGCTGAGATTAACAATATTAAATCACATTGCTCATCTGTGAGAAAGTACGGTTACTTAAGTTTGAGTACGTCATCGCTCATATACGATGCAATTATAGTTAAAGATAAACGTGTAGATTCAGGTACTCACTTTTAAGTATTTTTTTAAAAGGTCAGTGTGAACGTAAAAATGGTCTGTTTGGATCAATTGACATATATTTTTAAAAAAAATACATTCACCAAGTGTCTAAAAACAACGTATTACTGTGAGAGTTAAAATGAAATATATATATAACACATACACATGTTTAAACATTTAATAATATGTACACATATGTATAAATAAAAATGCGTTTTAGATATACATGCGGTGATGGTATTAATTATCAATAAAGGACAACTTACTATATATGTTACCGTTAAAGTATACAATGCAGTTATTTCATAGAATACCTAGTTATTCCATGAAATAACTGATCGTGTCCGTTAAAGTGTGTAATATGTTATTAATTTGACACTTTAACTAGTTATTCTATGAAATAACTAGGTATTCTATAAATTAACTAATGAGAGACAGTTAAAGTGTAAAATAAACAATTTATCTAAAATGAAATTAAACTAATGATAGACAATTAAAATGAAAAAGAAGCAATTTATCTAATTTATGCAGCGTATAAATGGTATTTATGGAAACGTACCATAAAAACTGGGATCGGGAATATAATTGTTTTATGCGGCCGTTTCTTGTGCCCAATTGGAAAAATCCTTCTTCGGTTATTTTTATGATGATAGCTAAAATAGATTTGGCATCACCTTTTCCTCTGTCAACTTCAGGCACTGGGATACGGACGGTAAGCCCCACAGAGGCTTCAGAATGAGATTTATCCAACATTAATTTCATTTATTTTACACTTTAACGGGCTGCAGATCGTTATTCTATGAAATAACTAGTTAAACCATGAAATACAAAACAGTTTTACACTTTAACGGACACGATCAGTTGTTTCATGGAATAACTAGGTATTCTATGAAATAACGGATTTCATACTTTAACGGTAACATATATAATGTATATTTTTTTTTGCCGAAAGCTACAAAAAGTTTCTAATTTTTTCCTGACAGACATTGCAATGTCCGTTTTAGACATGAAGCGTCTTTTAAATCAACTGTATGGGGTAACAGAATTAATGGTGATCCATTCCGACATTATAACTCCGTCACAAATAGCACGTCAAATATTTTCTTGTTTAATATAAATTTGGGCTCCGATGTCGATAAAATCGTGAAATAAAGTAAAAAGCACATATGAGGTGAGAATTGGGGCCCACAACGTGAGGCGGAACAGCTTGTTTATCTTCTTTCAAATGACGAACAATTCCCATTTCGATATTATCTGTTGAAATGATGTTTTATGTAAAATCCTTATGGCTGTGCTCCAACACAGCCACAACCGAAGTTCCAAGTAAACTATCAGATGACAAAAATAAGTTTGAAAAAAGTGTAATATTTTTTTTAAAAAAGTAAGCAAAAACAAAACTGAAGACCACATTATTCAAAACATTTTCTTTGCTTTGAAACACACACAATAATTCACAATCGTTTTAAACATCAATAAAAAAAAATGCAGACATAAAATTTTCCGGTTCTGAGTGCTTTTCTTTTGTATTAACGCAAAGTTTATCTGTTTCGACACTTCGCAGGAATGCTGCAAATATATCACCGCCTAAATAGGTTAACACTAAAAGGGTTTGGTTGAGCTTTATGTCGACATTATTTTTCAAAAAAGGAGTGCTATGTCTTGCCTTTGATAACAAAACGTTGACATAAAATGAAACAGTTCAAGTGAAAGTGTATTTGAAAAAATAATTCTGTAAGGTATAAAGAGACACCGCCTTAACTTTTTAGTAAACGCCCTTTTGCACAATATACTTCACAGAAGTATATATTATGGAAGTTCAATTTCTTGAAAATTTATATTTTACTAATAGATATAGATAGATAGATAAGTTTATTGTAGTGGGCCGTAGCCCATTTATAAAAGTTGGGAACAAAATTTAACAAAAGCGGATACAAAATTAGATAACACAAAATACAAGATAATACATTTAAAAAAAAAATCGAAAACACATTTTGAACAAATATGCAAAAAAAAGACAAAAATAAGTTATATGAGCAATTAGAATTAGGGTTTTAATCTGTTATTCCTGCACAAGTTCACTGATCAAGTCCTCCCGGAATTTTAAAACCGAGACTGCGTAATATAAAAACAAAAATATTCTTTTTTGTAAAATTTTAGGATGGTTGAAATGTTACTGGATGCAATTGATGATAAGTATTTTCGTCTGAATGCAACGTAAATGGGACAGACTAAAAATACATGATCCCAGGTTTCATTTTCTGTTGTGTTACAAAATTTACAGGAATTAATAGAAAAAATTTCGAAAGCTGCTCCTTTAAAAAATATACGTGATTGATTGAAACGAATTTGTATAATAATTCTTTTTATAGTGATATTTATATTTGAAATTAAATAGTCTTCGACCAAATAGGAGTTTTTGATATATTTATACTGTGAGTGGTTAATACTATATCATTAATAATACTAATTCATTGAAGCAAGATCATTTTGAGTTACTAATAGATACAAATAGATTTTACTAATATAAAAATTACTCCCAATAGAAAACAAAAAAATATTAATTTTAATTTTTTTAAAAATATAATTATTAAGAACAAAAATATAATTAATTATTTGTTGTATTTAAGAAATACATTATTTTCTTTTGTTTTATTTTATCCAAAAATAATTATTTTTCAAGTGCATGTTTAGTAGGTGTTAATAAGATTAAATTGGAAGTTAAAAGTTTTAAATAAGCCGAGTTTTATATATATTTTTTAAATCAAAGAGAGAGGATTTTTTTTATCAAAGAAAAATCATAAAATGTTTTTATTCATCGTCCATAAAAGAGGATTTAAATTTTTTAAAGCTGTTTAGCTCGATTAATATACGCATTCGATATATTGATACAATACATGAAAAGAATAAATGCACACCAATGACTTTTCTTTTCTAATAAAGCAAATTTTCTAATAAATAATTTGACTTTTCTGGTTTGCATATACACTGTTAAAAATAGGTATTCAAAAATAAGTAAAATGTACTTATTTTTGAGTACATTCGACGCTTATCATACCTCAGTATAGATAAGTTTCATTTTTGAAACAGACATGTATTCAAAAATGAGTAAGATGATACATATAATTAGCAGATGCTAGTCTACATAGGCTGCTTTCATAAATCCCTTTCACAATCGACATTTACAACCAAGACTTACCTGGACCCAAATTCTCAGGTACCTCAGTCCAGAGCCTTATCCGTTGCAATACCAGGGCGACGTCGAAAAGTTATATACAGAAGACATGTTAAAAAGGTGTGCCAAATGAATGAGAAGTAAGATAATTGAGTTGTAATAACTCAGTTTTCATTTAAGCAATCGACATCAAATAATTTGGAAAACCATCTTGTGAATAACTTTAATAGCTTAAAGTTGACTTTAATAGCTAAGTTTAAATAGCTTAAACAGAAGCTGAAATTTTAAATCACACTGCTCATTTTTGAGAAAGTAGGATTACTTAAATTTGAGCAAGTCATCGCTCATTTACTATGCAATTGTATTCAAAGAAAAATTAGTAGGTTCAGGTACTTATTTTTAAGCAAATTTTTTTCACAGTGTAGAAATTTCGTGTATCGCACTATCAAAATTTTTTTTGGCAAACTGAATCAAATCGACTTTTGGACTTGATTTAAATCACCCAAAATGTTTTTTTTGCTGAAATGTACTCTATTGCTTTTTTTTTTTTTTTTAAAGTACGAGATCGGAGCATAAGTTTAACAATGGAAAATTTATATTTAATTTCGAAAATACTCATTTTACCCTAATTTAGATCTTACTTTTTTTTTATTTTACTTTAAAAAAATCGAACAAATTACAGTATTCGCATTTTTTCTAAAAAAAAATGCTTTCCTCTTAATGTCCGAAACTGCAAAAATTAAATTTAATCCATTTTTTATGAACCACGATCATTTTAATCGAGAATTTTTTTTCACTAACGTATTTCCATAGAATATTATTATCATTGACCTAAATGTTTCGTAGCTTTGTAAACTAACGCGTAACAAGAAATTAAGTTGGAATAGTGACCGAAGTAAATGGCGCAGAATACAACGAACGCCCACAACAGCCATTCTTAAAATAATGAACAGTGATACCCTTCTTTTAAATCGGCAACTTACAAAATGGACGATTCATATAATAAGGCACAATTAACTTGTCACAAACACATTTGGATGGGACTCTGATTCAAAAGAATGAGCGCTAATCCATCATCATTTTTTAGTATGATGCACGAAGGTTTTATTTTCTTAGCTTGTTGGTCGCAGATATTTTTCTATGGAGTTAAATTCGGTAGAAAGCTTTGTGAAGAGTCATTGTCCATTGACCGTTTCCGCGCGGGTTTAATTGAGCTAAAAAATAATTGTCTACATCAAACCGGATTATTTACGTTTTTGTTGATGCAGAAATCATTGAAAATTTTTAATTAGCGGACAAAAATTGCTCCATTTGTCTTTTGCAGACAAAAAGATTTTTAGAAAAAAAATAAGCATCTGATGTTTTACTCCTTGGGTTAAAGTTTTTTTAAATGTCACTAAAACAATCAGAAAAAGTTTCAGGATTATATTTAAAGTAGTTTTTAAGAAATGTGTCTCCAAACATAGAAAAAGTAAATTCAGGGCCTTTCTTAGGGGTGTGCGACGTGTGCCACAGCACAGGGTTACGTGCTCATCAGAGAAAAATTACAAATTGAGAATTTTTCAGTTTAAATGAATTTATTGTGTTTTTTACTTTTGACGTGAAACGCTTTTAAAATCAACTACATAGTTTTAGGATAGAATACCAGTTTAAACTTCTGGGGGATCATTCAGTCAAACCTCCATGTCAAACAGCACGACTGACATAAATTTTAGTCTCAATCGATAGAAAATTGTACTTAATTTTTAAATTTTATATATACAAAAATAATAATACATAACGTTTACGTCAGCATTTCTCTGATTGACCGAGCATTAGCGATGTCATGTTTTAACCCGACCGTTCGGCATTTCGTCTGTCCAGTCACACTATTAAAAATAGGTACTATAAGTATTATGTACCCATTTTTGATTACATTCGATGCTTATCATAACGCCGAATACACAAGTTTCATTTTTGAAAAAGACATGTACACAAAAAGGAGTAAAAATGAATAAAAAGAGCAGTTGCTTGCCTACATAGGCTGCCCTCGTAAACCCCTTTTAAAAACTTCCAACAATTACGACCAGGACTTATCAGGAATCGAAGCTACTCTGTCTACCTGATGCGGTCCGCATCGAAGTCCAGGGCTGTATCCATTGTACCACCAGAGGGCGTGAAGAAGTAACGTTAAAGGACGTTGCAAAAGAATGGGAAGTAAGACAATTGAGTCGTCATAACTGAGTTTCCATCTAAGCAATCGACATCAAACAATGTGGAAAACCATCTTCTGAACGACTATTTTAAGTTTGCCAGGTCGCTTTCTTCAGATGACTTGAACAGAAGCTGATATTAGCAATATTAGATCACATCACACTGCTTATTTTGAGAAAGTACGGTTACTAAAATTTGAGTACGTTATCGCTCATTTACGATGCAATTGTACTCAAAGAAAAATAACCTGATATCAATTACTCATTTTTAAGTACATTAATTTTACAGTGTAGTAAATCGTCAATTTGCACGTACTCAAAATCCCACAAACAAGGCTAAACCAAAGACTAAACTCCGCCCTTTCTTATCTTCCATTAATTACTAATATAAAGATAACAATTTAAAGATTCTAATGAGTTCTCAACCTCAAATTCAAGAAAAATGCATTTAATGCCATGCGTATTGAATTTGTGATTTGAAAAAAAAATAAGTTATCAGCATTTATAATTTATATGTGTGTTAACAGATACGTTTTTTGAATAAGATACAAATGATAAGTCATTGTCAGATGCTTCGATGTTGTGATTGGTAATTGCGGAGCCCAGTTACAAATGCAACATATTAACATATCTGACAATGACTTACAAATTAACGTCTAATAAAACAAGTGTCACTTGACACACATTCAATGATATAACGTTACGCCGGCCGCGATCCAAGCATTAGGTGTAGACGACGCTCTGAATAAATAAACACCCTTCCCCAAACCGTAAACACCGCCATTTTGGCGAGAAGCGATGGATGGAAGAAGCCCACATAATCCCATTCCTTTGTTTTGAGTCATTTTAGGTCGCACAACTACGAAGAAGTTAAATCGAAGCAAGGGTTAAATAGGTTAAACAATTAACTCCATCTGTCAGGCGTTCGATGGCCGGTGGCGAGTTCCGACATTTAACTCGCGAAAGAAGAAGATTCTCTTCGTTCTGACCTTCGCGTCGCCATTTTGTAGGTCAAACAACGGCTACCGAAATGAGGTCCATGAGCTATTTGCGTGTGCGAAATACTGCTGCCATTGGAAAAAAATAAAAACTCTTATGCCATTCGATTTGGGAAGTGACGACTTAACACGCTTCTCTTTTTGTTGTTGTAGTTTCTATATTTGTGCACATAATACTCTCGCTCTAAATAATTAAAAGAATGGCCTATTGAAATCTCAACTTACGGCAGCGGCTTAGCGTTAGAAGACTGTGCCATTGAAGGTTTAAACGTAATAAATTGTTAGTGATGCATTGTTTTTTTTGGTATCGGGGGAGCTTAAGAGTGATTTAAGGATTTCAGACGGATATAGATTTTAAATGTAGTTCGAAAGCTTAAAAAAATATTCCTTCTGCAGTATCTTAAGGTAATGTCGAAAATGGAATTTTGAATGCCATTTATTTTGTGGACTTAAAATAGAAGGATTAAGCTAGAAAAATGAATATGTTTTAATTTTTTGTATCTGTTTTATTTTATCTTAAAGCCTTTTTAAGAATTTTTTTTTATATCTATTCATTCATAATAAAAATATTTTTCTGTTTTACGTGAGCTTTATATTTTTATGTATTCAAAATGGTTTACTTGTGGTAGTTTTACTTTTTGGCTCAATGTATTCTTTCATATTAAAACGAATGGATAGATTATATCTATAAAACAATTTAAGTTTAACAAGTTTTTCAATAAGCAACTGTTTGTTTCTATAAAAAGAAATCAGTTGAAAATTCCTCCCTTTAGTTTTGTTAGTATAGTAGGAGTTTTATAAAATGCACTAATTAAAAACTAATCTAAACTTATAAATATAACATTTGCAGTCTTTGTTTAAAATATTTAAATGCGATAAATTTAAATATAGCTTTGTAAAGTAAATATATTACTATATTTAAGGATTTATATAAAAAAAAATATTGGTTAATATACTGATTATATTTAAAAGCATCAACAATTATAATTAGCGAAATCTTTCAAAGAGGTGGTTTAAGAAATTTTTGTGACGCAAGCTAACAAACTGTCTGCACTGCAATTTTTGATATTAAATCATTTTTTTAATAATCAATTTTTTATATGATATTTAAAATTCTGGGTCATATTTTTATTCGAATGCTTTAACTTTGTTTTCTAAAAATTCATTTTTGCAAGAATATAAAATTAATTTTAAATATCTTTTTTTTATTTAAAAATAATTATAATTTTAGAAAAAAATAAGTAAATGACAAATAATATTATGTACGTTAAACTTTATAAAATTGTTAAGTAATATCATTTATATTTCCTCTTTTCACAAGCCATCCAAAATAGCCCACTGTAGTAGTTCGCTGCTTGTGTCAAAAATTCCTTGAAATGCTTATGGAAAAGAAATAGTCAGGTACTTCTTTTGTGTGTAGACATATAAAGCTTTCCAAAAGATAATTTGAAAAATACCCTAAGATATATAAATTATCTTAAATAATTACTTTTCTAACATTAATGAAATCATTATTTTTCTTCTGGTGATGCCAATAATAAATTGTAAACATTTCATTTATTAAAATCCCTATTGTGGGGTCAAGCTCTTACTCCAGCGGACAATTAAAAATTTTTTAAAAAAGAAATTAAAGGAAAAACTCTATTAGATAACAAAAACCGTTATCGGTTGAATGTTTGTGGGCACACCTTCACGTGGAAAATACCCTAAAGTATTTCAATTATCTTAAAGAATTCATTTTTTTATCGTTAATGAAATCATTATTTTTCTTCTGGTGATGCCAATAATAATTTGCGAACATTTCATTTATTAAAATCCCTACTCTTGGGTACTCTTACTCCAGCGGACAATTAAAAAAAAATTTAAACTAAATTCCAGGAAAAACCCTATTAGATAACAAACACCGTTATCTATTGAATGTTAATGGACACACCTTCACGTGGAAAATACCCTAAAATATTTAAATTATCTTAAAGAATTACTTTTCTAACATTAATGAAATCATTATTTTTCTTCTGGTGATGCCAATAATAAATTGCGAACATTTCATTTATTAAAATCCCTACTCTGTGGTCAAGCTCTTATTCCAGCGGACAATTAAAAACATTTAAAAAAAGTAAATTCCAGGAAAAACCCCATTAGATAACAAACACCGTTATCGGTTGAATGTTAGTGGGCACACCTTCATGTGGAAATTCCATTCAACCTTGACTACACCCCGGTGTGACTTCATAAATTCTGCAAACGTCGTCTCGGAAAAAGCTCGTCTTGATCGCAGTCACGTTTCGCACAAGTGTCTCTCGCCTCTTTGTTGTATCTTGACCGAAGGGAGTTTCCTTTCCATTTTTGTTTGTTTACATTTTCTGGTTCTCTTTATCGTCGCCATTGTTTGGGATGGAATAAGAAGGGGGGAAAGAAATAAAAAAAGGTCACGCAGTTTGGCGGAAGACGATCGGAAAAATTAGAACACGGTTTTTCAAAATGGAGGTCGACCTCGCCCGAGGAATCGCGGCAAGGGGAAATGTAGGTAACTATTATGCGGTGTTTATTCGTATCTGGTGGTCCATCACATTTAAATAGGTGCTAAGTCGGTGTCTTCTTGTGCTTCTTTTTATTTTGGATTGCTGTTGCGCCCTGTTTATGGAACAAACAGGCATTTTGTGTTCTAAAAATGTCAAAAGACTCAAGTTTTATATAGTCACTCCTTACAACGACCCCCTGGATTTAATAACCCTTTCCTTATAACGACTGTCACTGAAAGTCCCAATAATTAGACTGATTAATTTCTATTTAATATTTTTCTCACTCGTTGCAATGACATTTCGTTACAGCGACCATACTATGTTGGTCAAGTGAGGGGTATTTATATCGAGACTCTAATGTACTTTTTTATTTTAAGCTTCATTAGCATAGAGCTAAAAAAATTTTTGAAACACAATAGGTTGATGAGTTTTTGTTCAATGGTATTTCTAACATGTTGCAATGACATTTCGTTATAGCGACAATTAACTATTGGTTCCGTTAAGGGTCTTAATAACGAAGATCTAAGAAACTCATTTTTTAAAAAAAGTTTCATTGCAACAGAGCTACAATTTTTTTTGACACAAAATAGGTTGATGAGTTCAATAATATTTCTAACTCGTTGCAAGGACATTTCTTTATAGCGACAATTCCATATTGGTCTCGTAAATGGTATTAATAACGAATATCTCATGTTTATTTTTTAAAGTTTCATTTCAATAGAGCTACAATTATTTTGACGCAAAATAGGTTGATGAGTTTTAGTTCAATAATTTATTTAAACTTGTTGCAATGACATTTCGTTGTTGCGCTCATCCCATAGTGATCCCGTAAGGGGTTTTAATAACGAATATCTCATGTTTATTTTTTAAAGTTTCATTGCAATAGAGCTACAATTATTTTGACGCAAAATAGGTTGATGAGTTTTAGTTCAATAATTTATTTAAACTTGTTGCAATGACATTTCGTTGTTGCGCTCATCCCATAGTGATCCCGTAAGGGGTCTTAATAACGAATATCTCATGTTTATTTTTTAAAGTTTCATTTCAATAGAGCTACAATTATTTTGACGCAAAATAGGTTGATGAGTTTTTGTTCAATAATTTATTTAAACTTGTTGCAATGACATTTCGTTGTTGCGCTCATCCCATAGTGATCCCGTAAGGGGTTTTAATAACGAATATCTCATGTTTATTTTTTAAAGTTTCATTGCAATAGAGCTACAATTTTTTTTGACATAAAATAGGTTGATGAGTTTCAGTTCAATATTTTAATTAAACTTGTTGCAATGACATTTCGTTGTTGCGCTCATCCCATAGTGATCCCGTAAGGGGTCTTAATAACGAATATCTCATGTTTATTTTTTAAAGTTTCATTGCAATAGAGCTACAATTTTTTTGACATAAAATAGGTTGATGTGTTTCTGTTTAATATTTTAATTAAACTTGTTACAATGACATTTCGTTGTTGCAACTATCCCATAGTGATTCCGTAAGGGATCGTTATAAGCAGGATCTAATGTTCTTTTTTTTATTTTAAGTTTCATCGCAATAGAGCTGCAATTTCTATAGATTAAAAAATAGTTATATTTTAAAAACTTCTTATAATGTGCCAATCCACTTCAAAATAGATAAAAAAAATTCTTGAATTATATTTTGCAATTAATATAAAAAATTTAATTTACCCCCAATTCAAAATGGATTCACACTTTGAAGAGTCACTTCTGATAAACTAAGCTTTTTATAATCCTTATACTTTTTTCATGCATGAGTAAACCGACTTTCTCTTTAATAACGAGTACTCTGTTAATTTCACCGATTGATTTGAATATTAAAATAACCCTAAGGCAATTTAGAAGATCTTGAAGATTTATATATAATCTAATTATGAGAATAGATCAAATTGAACCACTAAAATTAGATCAGACTAAGCAAGAATAGAAAAACAACACATTAAAAAAAATGAACCTGAAAAATAGTGTATAAATTATAAATTATTCAGTAGGATTTACCAAATGTTTTTTTTTTATCTTATTAAGAATCAATGTTGACCGTTGTTATTAACGGTTGTGTTTCGGATGATCAGTTCGATCACTTGTTAGGTCATTGACTGGTTGCATTTCGTGTTATTCAAAACAAAAGATTGCGCCGCAATCTAAATAAAATCAACATAATCTAATTTTATCTAAATAAAAGTTTTAAAATCAAAATTGACATTTAAAAAAATATTTTATGTTAGAGGTAATCCTATTCAGACACGTATATATGGATTTTTCATGAGGGGGGGGGGGGGGAAGGTCCAGTGCAAGGATTCCTTGAAGGACTATTCTGTAATCAGAGGATTGCAAGTTCGAGCCCGTGCGATGGACCTGACAAAAAAAAGTAAAAGTTTTGCCATCGGAGGATTGTCAGCTTCTCTACAAAAATACTAGAAAGTCGTCCAGAACATCCAACAAATTATTTCGGCGTGTTATACGGGACTGGTATACGATAAATCTAATCGGGGTTTAAAGTCCTGACGCTTACTGAAGGCGTGGGTGCCAGCTAAGGTGTTGTCCTCGCCATCTGACCATGGTCCAAAAATGGGAGCCATCGTTCCCGGGTCTTTCTTTCGAGATAGACCCCGAGCTGTCGCCAATAGTCCACTGTGCAGCTGTAGTGAAACGTTAATTAACCAAACCAAATTAAATGTGGTTCAGAAAACTTAAATATATGATTATGTTCCCAAGAGTGCATGGTAATAGAGGACTTCTTTATTTTTTGTTTGACAGTATATGCTTGGTGCTTTTTAATGCGAAACCCCAATGTACTGTAAGTCTCAATGTACTGTAACGTATGCTGGCACGCAATGTACAATGTAGTAGCTAACAAAGGCGTTGAAATTCAATTTAAAAAAAGATCATCATCCTCTTCATTTATTTGTTAGACCTTTTTTACACGAGTATGAAAAGCTTGCTTTAAATTGAATGTAAAATTATCGCTTGCCTAAACGACCACTTAAATTTTTTTTATACATGACTTCTGCCGAAAGCTGAGCATCAAATGCCATTTCAGTAATTGAGCCTAAACATCACGAGTTGCTACGATTTAAACAACAATACATCACCCCAAAAATACAACAATAAACCCCCAATGTAGGTTAGCCCTACTTCTCATCCAAGCTCCCAAAAAGAAAATGAAAATCGAGGCCTCAGCAACACCCCTGCATAATTAAAATCCCCCCTGAACTTCAATTCCACGCCAAACCGGAACGAAAATTCACCGAAAAAGAAGCGCGATTCTTCAAGAAAACCTCTTCTTCTGACATGGCGATTCTTCAAGAGAACCTCTTCGGACATTCCACGGGAAATATGACACATTTTCTTCTTCTTGTCCGCCGAGAAAAGAAGAAAGGGGCACCCCTTCGGGTTCTTTTTGGCCATGTTTACCATCTTTTGAGGAGATGGCAGATCTCGCCAAATGTAGGTTAATAGGAAATGGGAAACTTATGCCCACTCACTGAAGACTGGCTTCACTGTCATTATTTTAATGGTTTTCGGCGAGTGGAAGTTATTCCAGAACATGTTCGAAATGGAACGTCTTCGGAATGGGCGGATTCGGTATTGCTCGGAGTATTGCTCAGTGAAGTTTAATAATTAGAAGAAGTTTAATAACATCGATTTAAAGGTACGTTGTTCTTATAATTATGATAATTGTTTTCCAGATTAAAATGCTTATTAAAAGTAGTCGGCGAAGTCTTTTTTTCATCTTTTAAATGATGTAATACTTTTAGTTTTAAGGGTTGCGAAACTCTTTTGAGTTAATTGTAATTTTAAGATAGGTATTATTTAAAAAAATATTATTATTGCGGTGTTTCTGTGGTATATATTATTAATTTATATTTAAATTTTATTTCTATATATGATTAATTTTAAATTATTTTTTTGGAACAGACTAATTAGTTTTATGTCATAGTAGTTCTTTACGTGTTTCAAAACATTTCGATAGAATGTAAGTTAATAAAAGGCCGATTTTAATATTTTCATGTAATTATATAAACTCAATACATTAAAAATGTAACTAAAAATATATATATATATATATATATATATATATATATAACACATTTTATGTTAGTATATTGTAGTGATTCAATAAATATTAAATTAATTTTTTGTAATCGAAATGTAAGATTATAGCTTTCTAGCTGTTTGGCCTCGTGAATCCGTGTGTGAGGGGGGGGGGGGGGCAATTGAGTAGCTATCATCGAGACTCAAACCTGCGATCTATTGCTCCAAAGTCCCTGTGCAGTACGACTACACTTCAAAGCATGTTCTACCTAGATATCAGAAAAAATGTAAGATTTTTTTCAAAAAAATTTATTTTAAACATATTTTTTTAAACAAACCATTAATATTTATAAGATAAATGTACGATTCGTCACTGCGTCAGAAAATTCTCTATCTTTTGATACCTCCCTCATTAAGATTCGTCGCGTTTAAGAGACATAGAAGGGATATATACTATAGAAATATTATGCGAAGATATGCGATATATACTAGCATGCATTTGCGATATTCGTTGTAACTACTAATAGATGACACTCCGTTTTAGGAATTCTACTCATAAATAGCAGCACTACCAACGGCTCGTTTAAAATCTGCTTGGAAATTGATTAGTTTAAACGTATTTAAAAAAAGGTTAATATTCATGAGGCAAGAGTACGAAATTCCCATTTTTTATACTTTACATTTTAAGATTCGTTAAGTATTAGACCAACAAAAGGGATCTTTACTACTGCAATAATATATATGGTGATACATAAATTTCTTGAAAACTAAACAACCGGCTGACTCGGAAAGGACATTCCCCTTTTTCCGACGATATATTACTCATGCATTTTTAAATTCATAGAAATACCTACTCTATATGGTAATATTTTTCCTAATTTATTGCATTCTTCTAAAATTTAAAAACTATATTTATCACAAACAACAAGATTTTTAAATGACTGAAATCGATGTGGTACAACCCAGCAAAAAAAGTCAGCATGAAACCTTCATCAAAATTGTCAAATTGAAGGTTTTTTGAAGATTTTATAAAGGATATTAAAACAAAAAACTGCAGTTTTTTTAAGTTTTTAATTTTCCTGCATAAAAACTTTAAAATATCTGCATTTTTCCTTCATGATTAAAAAAAATTGAAGGTTTTTTGAAGGTTTTTATGAAGGGCTTTTACAGTTTTTATGAAAGACATTGAAACAAAATCCTTTAATTTTATAGATCTTAAAAAAAACTGCAGTTTTCATGCATAAAACCTTCAATTTCAAAATTTTGATGAAGATTTTATGCTGACTTTTTTTGCTGGGAAAGATAAGGAAACATATCTCATAAAAAAAAGAAAAAACAACTTTACAATTTCATTATTGTGGGACTCGCTCTGAATATGCAATTTAATGAACAGCTCATTGTAAGTTAGTTTACTGAATTAAAAGTTTTTAATTTATTTTGACATTTGAAGTGAGTTAATTTATTTGCACAGTTTCTAAGTGAGTTTATTGAAATAATTTGATAAAAATAACTCAAAAGGTTCTTCGAAGAAAATTAAAATATTCAAGAAAACGACAAACTGTATGTTTTTCATAATTTAAGAAAAATAATTTCTTTTGATTTTAAAAGATTTACTAACTCTAAAAGTTTAGTCTACTATATTACATAATACTCAAAAAATTTCAGGAAAAATTCAAATTTCTATAACTTTTAAAATTTTAGGTTCTTTGTTTCCAAATTCGAATATAAAACAGCTTTTAAATCGTTGTTTTTTAAGCGCCATTTTTTAGTAATTTATGAGTATTTGGGTAGAAAGACAATAGAAGAAAATGATATAATAAGACACATGACGGATAATAAGAGACAACATTCTTAAATATAAAATGTAGTTATCTTTTAGCAGCTGCATAAAAATTACAAAATAGCTCGCTTTTCCAAAATACTTAGATAAATTGGTTGCTATAGACGCAACCACTACAAACGTATTAGAAAACTTTATTAAAAAGCAATGTACACAGTAGAATTTCAATTATCCGATCTCCAGTTATCCGGATCAAACAAAACGGATAACCAATTATCCGGATCACTTCGAGAGAAAAAAAAGAAACAAAGAAAATCCCCATTTCAAATGTTTCTTATAGGTGAATTATATTGTTTTTAATAGTCATTAAATTACATTACATGCTAAAGCAAAATTCCTTTTTTACTAAGACATAACTTTTTTTTCGTGAATTATCCACTTATCCGGATATTTGATTATCCGGATGGAATCTGGTTCCAATTGATCCGGATGATTGGAATTCTACTGCACCATGTTTTAACAAACGGATAAATTATATGTTTAATTAGCATAAGGTATTAATGTCTATTGCATAAGCAAGGAAAATTCCCATTTCAAATGTTTCTTATAGGTGAATGATTTTGTTTTTAATAGTCATTAAATTACCTTACATACTAAGCAAAATTAATTTTTTACTAAGACATAACCATTTTTTCGTGAATTATCCAATTATCCGGATATTTGATTATCCAGATGGATCCAATTGATGCGGATGATTGGATTTCTACCGTACCATGTTTTAACAAACGGATAAATTATATGTTTAATTAGCATAAGGTATTAATGTCCATTGCATAAACAAGGAAAATTCCCATTTCAAATGTTTCTTATATGTGAATGATTTTGTTTTTAATAGTCATTGAATTACCTTACATACTAAGCAAAATTAATTTTTTACTAAGACATAACCATTTTTTCGTGAATTATCCAATTATCCGGATATTTGATTATCCAGATGGATCCAATTGATCCGGATGATTGGATTTCTACCGTACCATGTTTTAACAAACGGATAAATTATATGTTTAATTAGCATAAGGTATTAATGTCTATTGCATAAACAAGGAAAATTCCCATTTCAAATGTTTCTTATATGTGAATGATTTTGTTTTTAATAGTCATTAAATTACCTTACATACTAAGCAAAATTAATTTTTTACTAAGACATAACCATTTTTTCGTGAATTATCCAATTATCCGGATATTTGATTATCCAGATGGATCCAATTGATCCGGATGATTAGATTTCTACCGTACCATGTTTTAACAAACGGATAAATTATATGTTTAATTAACATGAGGTATTAATGTGTTTTGCATAAACTAACTTGATATAAAATTGTATTATTTCATAACCTATATGTTTCTTATAAAGTCATAAGAGTTTCTAGTTATATCACTTAACGTTAGCCCTCTGAGCGGTTAGCAAAATGTCATAATTGTATAGTTGTTTTCTCTTCCAAATAATTTACTTTATATTTTCAATACTTAAAATTTTTATATATTTAATTTTTAATTATTTTAATAGATATATATTCTAAAAAAACATTCCAAAGCTGAAATTTAAAAAATGTTTTAAAATATTTTTTTTTAGGAATTTAAAGCATTGATGAAAAACTAAATATCCATGGACGTCTATTTACGTCCTAGTCGCTTAGAGGGTTAAAACACTGAAATTAGAGAAATGTATCCTTAACTTAAAAAAATACATACAAATAAATATAATCTAAAAAAAATTTTAGTCGTAAATTTGATATTGTAAGTTTGTTAACTTTACTGTAAAAAGATACTAATAACTTTGTTTTGTAACCAATCAAACACAAGGAAAAAAATTAATTTAAACGTTGTAAAAGTGAAGAAAAAACTTGAAATTCCTGGACGTCGGTTTACGTCCTAGCCGCTTAGAGGGTTAAACCCGTTAAATTAGAGGATAATATGTCCTTAACTTAAAAAAATACATACAAATAAGTATAATCTAAAAAAATTTTAGTCGTAAATTTTATATCATAAGTTTGTGTTAACAACTTTACAGAAAAAAGATACTAATAACTTTGTTTGGTAACCAATCAAACACAAGGAAAAAAATTTAAACGTTGTAAAAGTGAAGAAAAAAAAAGTAATTCATGGACGTCTATAGACGTCCTAGCCGGTTAGAGGGTTAAATCAGTGAAATTACAAGAATATATCCTTAACTTAAAAAATACATACAAATAAGTATAATCAAAAAAAAATTTTATTCGTAAAATTTATATCATAACTTTATTAACAACTTTACAGAAAAAATATACTAATAACTTTGTTTTGTCCCCTATCAAACAAGGAAAAAAGTTTCAACGTTGTAAAAGTTTATGGTCAAATACAAACTGTTTTTCTATTGATATAAACGTCGTCTCTTAATTACTTCTATCTTTTATTATCGCACTTCTACCTGTAAGAATGATCCCACACACAGGTGTTACTTCCTCTCTCTCTCTGCAAAACAAATGCTAAGCAACTCGACATTCGTTGTCATGCAAATGTTCGCTTGGCATTTCAAAGCTACCGAGGTTTTTCCGAAGTGCGGGGGATCGCCATTTTCTATAAGAACAATTGGACACGACTTTTACCTTGTACTAATTACGGCAGGGGAGTTAAAGTAATATAGTATTTATTAAAATACAAATACAACGTTAAAATACGCAATAACTAATACGTATATACTATACTAATACGTACAGCCGCGGAAAAAAAAAACGAACCACCGATGATTAATTCGTTAGTTTTTATAGTAGAGCTAAACTTAATATACCATTTTGTAGGGAATAAAGTCTACTATACATTGATATACAAAAAATTTGCATAGGGGACTATCTTCATACTCGAATCCGCACCAACTTTAAAATTTTCAATAGCAACACCTACTTTTGATAGCGCAGAAATGTTCCCCGCCCTCAAAATAATCTAAATACAAATTTTGGTTAATTTCCTACATTTATATGCAGAGATATTAGACAATATGTATCGATCTTATTTGAGGGGCTACTTCCACAGTGAACAAAGTATTAGTGAGACTTCGAAATAAAGTACGCTGGTAGAAAAGTCGTAGTTAGTCGTGGTTCTTCTTTTTCCATGGTCATTCATTCCCCCACTCCCGTATACCCTTCGCCTCTATATAAGAATTTAGAATATTATGCCAACGCGATCACTGCGCTTTTAATTCTCAAAATTAGTAGATTTCTGTTAAGTTCTGCAGATTTTAAATTTGTGTATGACCCCTTAAATGATCATTTGATGCACATTATAATATTGCCAAAAAACTACAAAGAGGAAAATCATGACATTTTAGATATGCATATAAAACGCTTTTCTGAATCCATCCCTATCAAAATATAGCATGGTTGCTATTCATAAATTTTATGAATATTAATATCCTAATTTAAATAAAATTAAAAAATATACATATAAGTAATGAAAGTTAGTGTATTTTATTTGGGTTTTTTAGAAGTAACACAGATAAAAATATCAGCTTAATAAAATTATTATTTCGAAAGATATGATTAAAAGTTTAAGAAATTCATTTAACATTACGAGTTCTAAACTTTCGATATTCATAATTAAAAAACTACTTAACCAAATGACTTGCAAATTGATATTCAACGATACATTTTGTCGTAGATTTTAAATATTGAATCAAAATTGGGTGTTGCTATTGGAAATTTTAAAGTTGGTGCGGATTTTAATATGAAGATAGTCCCCTATGCAAATTTTTTGTATATCAGTGTATAGTAGACTTTATTTCCTACAAAATGGTATATTAAGTTTAGCTCTACTATAAAAACTAACGAAATAATCATCGGTGGTTCGTTTTTTTTTTCCGCGGCTGTACGTAATTTAACGAATAAATATAACTATACTAATACTTACGTATTTTAACGTTGAATTTGTATTTTAATATTCTTAACGCAATGTTATATAAGACGAGTTTTTATCAAATATAGTATTTATCAGAAGAAGTGTGTGGGAGAGCTTATATATCAAAGAGGAGGATGCCCAAAGAATATATTCTGAGTATGGCCCGCGAAGCTTAGACAGGGTTTACTTGAAGACCCTAATTTTGATACTTAATTATTAAAGATGCTTTTTTAATAACTGATATTTAACTTCTTGTTGGTCGATTTTTTTGTATTTACGTTATATTAATTTTCTAGTTTAGAAATATGACTTTTTAGTACACTGTTAAAAATAGGTACTCAAAAATAAGTGAAATGTACTCCTTTTTGAATACATTCGATGCTTATCGTAGCTCCGAATAGATAAGTTTCAATTTTGAAAAAGACATGTACTCAAAAATAAGTACTATGGGTAAAAATAAATAAAAAGAGCAGATGATAGCATACATAGGCTGCTTTCATAAATCACTTTCAAAATATCGACAATTTCCACTAAGACTTACCGGGAATAGGACCCAGGTCCTCAGGGATCGCAGCTCAGTGTGCTACCAGGGAGACGTGAATGCGTTATAAACAGAAGAAATGTTAAAAGGTGTGCCAAAAGAATGGGAAGTAAAATAATTATTTGTATTAACGTAGAAATATAATTTTGGTGTAGTTCGATTAAAAATAAAATGAATATTATTTTCTAAAACAATAAAATATGTTTGATGATAATGTGTCCCATATATACCCCCTTAAATTGTGTGTATTTCTCAAAAAACTGCAAATACACAAACGAACCTATATACACGTTCATATCCTTCAGATGATTAAAGAATATTAATGCTCTTGGAGTTTCTTTATTTCAGCCAGAAACAGAGAACATTTTGCTTTTTGTGTCTCAAATGAAATTCTACTTCAAGTAAAATAATTTTTTTTAATAGAATCTGAAATTTAAACATGAAATTGATAATCCTTATATATAACAATTGATGCGATCCAGAACTTTAGACGCATTTTAGATATTTTAAACGGATTTTTCTTCTTACGAAAATCCGCCATCGTTTCACTCAAAAAAACTAAATCCTACATCATTATACCACGTAGCTGGTGTTCCATAATCAGGGTCTTAAAGAATAGTAATACTTCCATATCCTTGATCTTTTAGAACTTCAGCCAGAGAACAATTTACACTCTGTGTCTCAGTCGAACTTCCGCCGCAAGCGATGCGTTAAGAAATTGAATGGTTTCAACTAAACAGCAGCGGACCGTTTAACAGGTGATAGACGAATAGACGAACTGTGATAAGGCGAACGCGTCAGGTGTCATCTAAAAGTCGTTTGCGATGACTGATTTTATGAGCGGTTCTCATTTGTTCGAAGGCAGTTATTCCCTCCGATACAATCGGTATTGCACTTCCTTTTGAACTTGGATTGTCCGTTGTCTGTCATAGAATTTATATTGTGGGCAGTATCGTTTAAGTGTAATCGATTATGTATCTCTGGGTCGCCATTGTCTTGCTCATTGTTTGTTTGCGTTATGGGGGAGTTTCACGCCGAGAAGAAGAAGACCGCTGTTCCGATCGAACATGGAGAAAAATCCGCGACGCCGAAGAAGTTCCGTAGGATTAGCATGGAGCTTCAGTTCCTTTTCTATAATTTTAAGTTTTGGTCATTAAATAATACCTCAATATAGAAATATTTACTTCAAACACTGAGATAGATTGTACTCATCGTTTATGAAGCATTTTTTGTGTTGAAATAAAAGTATTTTTCCGTATTTCGTCGTAATTCTAATTATAAGCAATTTAATACAGATATAATATAAGTATTTCTGTATTTATATTTATTCTAATATAGAATAAAAATATTACTTATTTGGAAAAACAAATATTATAAACAAATTTTCCCATAGTTGCAAGCGTAGCGATTACACAAACAAAAGCAAAGTTGTCTGCTGTAGGGAAGAAATCAAAACTACTAGTAAGTTTCACGTGGAAACTACTATTGATACGTCACGTGGAACTCCCGCATTGTATTCATAATTTTAAAAAGATTTCTGTTATAATTAAGTTAAATAATAAACAACTACAGGATGTTTAAGAATTTATATTTACAACTTTGAAATGCAATAAAACCTAAACAAATTAAATAGTTATATTATATTGCTTGTACATGTAATAGCAACAAATAAAATTTTAGTAGGATGTTTTAGATTCTAATACCATTAATGAAATATAAATTAATGTACTCAATGTCTGTGTTTTGGTAATTCTATACCTACATTCTACATTTTGAAGTTCCTTGACTTCAAAATTTGTACTTTTTTTAAAACTAAAAAACAGAAAGAAAACTTTATGTATTGTTGATGGTACATGTACATGCAACATAAATTAGCTATTATATTTCCTTTAGGTTTTATTGCGTGTGAACGTTGTAATGATAATTTTTATACACCTATCTTCAGTAGAAAGCTCAGTGCGTTGATGGTATACTGGTACGTTTATGGTTTTGGATTGATGCATTAATAAGCAACCTAACTAGCAATCTTATTTCTTTTAAGATTTATTGTTTCTTAAAGTTATAAAGATAATATATAAACATCATATGTATTCATATTTCAACAAAGTTAAAAATAGGTGCTCAAAAATAAGTAAAATGTACTCATTGTTGATTACATTCGATGATTATCATTTCTCCGAATACATGAGTTTCAATTTTGAAAAGGATATGTACTCAAAAATAAGCACAATGAATAAAAATGTCAGATGCTATCCTGCATAGGCTGTCTTCATAAATCGCTTTCAATAAATATAAACAATTACTACCAGACACTTACCGGGAATTGAACACAGATCCTAAGGCACCGCAGTCCAGTGCCTTATTCGTTGTACTACCAAGGTGACGTGAGGAAGTTATAAACACAATAAATGTTAAAAAGGTGTGCCAAAAGAATGGGAAGTAAGATAATTGAGTTGTAATTACTCAGTCTCCATTTAAGCAATCGACATCAAATAATGTGGAAAACCATCTTCTGAACAACTATTTTAAATTTGTCAGGTCGCTTTGTTAAGACGGCTTGAACAGAAGCTGATATTAGCAACATTAAATCACACTGCTCATTTTTGAGAAAGTACGGCTACTTAAATTTGAGTACGTCATCGCTCATTTACGATGCAAATGTATTCAAAGAGAAACGGGTATGTTCAGGTACTTATTTCAAAGTACCTTTTTTTTCAGTGAACTCCTATGTATAATTAACTTGGATATTTAAATTAACCAGTATTTAGTAAGCGCACAAACTATTTAGTAATTAGTAAACTAATAAATGAAAATACCAATTCCCTCTACTATGTGTATGACTCGCACTGCGTTAAGTTTAAAACACCGCGTCGATGACCGGTAAATAATATTGTTGTTTCAGAATAAAAGGTGAACAGAAAACGAATTAAAAAATTTATAACATTACTTTTTGTATAAAATGTTTATTTGTATTACAATGTTTGTTATTTAAAACGAGTTTATATTATTTTAGTTGTTTATTTAATTATTTAAAAAAAAATATTTACTAATTTAATGACAAATGTACTCCAGAACATAGAAAACCTTAACTTTAAAAATTATTGGATATAAAATATTAATTAAAAAAAACTTTCAGAAAAAAAGCGTAATTTAAAAAAAAATTAATTATTTTATGAACAAATTGAAATTTTTTAAATATTTATTATTAATTTTATACTTATTCTAACTTTTTATAATTGGTGCCAAAATTTAGTTATGGTTTTTGTAAATCATTAATATTTTGTAAATGAATAAATGTTTTGTAAATGATGTAAATTTGCAGGAATCATAATGTTTAAATGGCTCATAATGTTTAATCCAATCATAATGTTTAAATGTTGAAAGAAGATAAAAAATATATATATAATAATTTATTTGATTTGATATTTTAAGAATGCTTGTGCAATGGCTTTTTACGAAATTGCAAATTTTAATTTCCTAAATATCAAGACAAAGAAAAATATCTTTTTTGTATTTAAAAAAAATCAAACGTGCTGATTAATGGAAAAATAAAAGAGGCAATTTAATAAAGTTTAAAACGTCAATTAATTTTTCAGGTTCTATATCATAATGCATGTCAAATTTAATTATTTTGTTTATTTTTTTGTGTTTTAGTTAATGTCAGTTTGCGTTACCCAAATTATTGTTTATGATTTGATTTATCGAATGTTTATGATTTGAAATTCAATCATTAGATATAGTAAACTGTGCTTGTGACGTCATTTTGTAGTATGTGTGACGTCACTCGAAGATACTCTTAATACATTCGTCTGATCACGTGTTCTTTTTTCACCAATCATAAACACAAATACGATTATTTATCCACAGGCATTTTATCAGGACGTCCATAGTTTCCATTAGCATTAGTAGTACTAGATACACATTTAAAATTTTATTAATTTATTTAAAGTCTAAAAATTACTTTTATGTAATAGCTGTTTATTTAAATGGTATATCATTGGTTTAACAGAGCCTACTTTTATATTAAAGTAAAAAAAATGTGGGCATTTTGGATAAAGTACGGACATCTCTTGCCAGAAAATTCCAATTCTCTTATTTAAGAAGTTTTTACTGATGAATTCCTTTAACAAAATGCGAATGATTATAAGTTGATAATTTTATGTAAATGTATCTCATAAATTTTTTTTTTAAAAACATTTTGATCAAATATTTCAGTTTTGTTGAGACAAAATTGTTTTTCTATTATGCATTGAAACTTATTATCTTATGTAATCTACTGCCTAAAAAAATTGCTTACCTAGAACGAATCACTTTAGAAAGTTATTTTTGTTGAAATATGGTTGCGAAAAAAAATGCTTAGTGTTTGAATTTAGATTCCCTTTTTCAATTAAATATTGCGCAATAAACAACATTTACTTTATCGGTATTTTCCCTCTAAAGCTAAGCAAAATATAAACGCCAAAACAATTCGAAACTAAACCTATTCCAAGGATATATTCTGATACGAAGAGAAGATTAAAAAAATGCAAATTGCAGGTTTCCGAACAGTAAACCTGCCAAAGTGAACGTTAAATTCGAATTTATATGGGTCAAATGCTTTCGAACAGCTTCAATTATGGGTCGTATTCTTTCGGATCTTTTCACACGGGACAATTCCTGTTTCTTAGAAAATGGAACGTTCAATGCTTTGATGAAAAGGAAATACTATTCGCAAATGTCTGGTTTCGCCGCACACACACAATGCACGATGATCCGATTCCGAACAATTCCATTTCACACAGCTTATCGGAAAAGGAAATAATAATCGACTGTCCAATAGATTTGTCAGAATTCTCGTTTGATGTATTTATTTTAAATCGGGGATTTTCATTCTGTTGGATTTTTCGTGTATTTGTTTTTATGGGATTTTATGAAAACAATTTTATTTTAAGGGGAACAACCAATCCAATTCTAATATTTTTATTACCGTTTTAAAATAATGGGATGTTTTGATTCGCAAATTTCTTTGAGGATTGGATGTGAAATGTCTATTTTAAGATTTGGAGTTATAATGTTGATGTATTTGGGAATCGCAATGCACCATTATAAGTTATTTTGTTTAAGTTATTATTAAATAAAAAAATCAGTTTTATTGACTTAAGTTTAGATATTGTGAATTATTTGTAATAGATTTATCTATCTATTTAAAGGAAAATAAAACACTTCTTTATTATTTTTAAAATATATTTCTGTTTTTCATTTTGATCAGAATTATTTCGTTAGAAAACAATTCTACTATTTTGATGCGATGGCATTGTAAATTAAACATATTTTTTTTAAAGAAATATTAAGACATATATTGAAATGTTGAAAATGTACATTTTAATCATTTGATTCTACGCTTCAAAATCGAAAATGTATCATTTAAAAAAAAAAACCAGAGCTGTTAACGTATTTGATCCATGTAATAGAATGAAAAATTCGATGTTATAAAATTAAAAATAACAGTTTTTAAAAAGAACAGATGATTAATTAGAGTACGTTCTTTAGAGTTATTTAAAATATTGTTATTAGTGTTTAAAATGTGTGAAAGTTAGGCCGTGATTTTAAATACGTAGTTTATTTAAATTACTTAAAATTGTTTATTGCATATATTTAAATCAAAGTTTACATATAATACGATTAAGGCAAATTGTTTTAAAGTAAGAGTGGAAGAGAGTGTTATGTGATGGAAATCGAGTTTTGGCATCATGTGAATTTAAAAGAAAATAGTGCCTTTATTCAATAAGTAGTCACGGGGAGTCACGTGATTTCGGCTGCACTAACATTTTTGCCCACGGGCCGCCACTGATGAAATATATACTCCTAACTTCAACTTGAAGTAAACTGTTGTTTTGAAAAGAAAATCTAATAATATTTAGAGCCATTTAAATAGTTTACATCTTTCAGTTCCTCGATGTACAATTCAATGAAATTAATTTTGTAGCCTTAATGTACAGGATGATCACAAATTGTTGAGCGATTGTCATTGTTTGGCTGCATCACATTTAGCTGTATTGGCATAATAAAACATTATTTTCGCCAAATGCTAAGCTTTTATTTTAAACAAGTCTCTCAGCTTTAGAAGCATTAAAGAAAGTAGATAAAGCACAGCCAAAAGAATAGTTTATTTTGAGTAGTTAAGCAGCCAAACATCGCCCATCGCCCAATAATTTGGGACCACCTGTCATGTTGGGGTATATTCCCCTTCTTCTTTTTTTTATGAATAATTATTTTTGTAAAATTAATTTGATATGAATATGGATAATGAAACGAAAGAATCGATTTTTAAAGCCTAGTACTTCTGCCTTTGTTTTAGAAACGATTTACTCAGACCGTAAAGAACAGAGAGTTGTTATATTAAATAGAGAGCGCCTTCAATGCCAGACTCTCCTAAGGCCGCGGTGTCAACATTGAAAAAAAAAACCAACATCACATGGTTTTAGCGCTGCTACATTTGGCGTTCAGACATCTGCAGGAGTTCCAAATTTGGCGCACTTTCCTCTTTTTGGTGATAAGGCGTTCCGTCCGTATTCAATTTCTTAACATATATGTAGGTATTTACTTATTTTCAAGCAATATGCGCTAAATATTTCTTCTTCATTAACGAAACGAAAATATCATTTTCTTTGTGTTCAATACTAGAAAAGAAACGAAACTCTTTATATTTCTCAGGTTTTATTGTTCATATTTTCTTAATGAACTATACAAAATAATAATTGAAAGAACTTCGCTTATGGTAAATTTTTTACATAAAAACGTAACGCAATTATTTCAAAAGTACAAAGTAAGAAAAATATCTTTAATATATCTGTTAAACTCCCTTAAATTGTGCCACTCGTTAAAAAAACGATATTTAAATACAAAATTAAACACAAACCCATATTACAATACTTCGATCTCGCTTAGTTTTGAAAATCGCCAAGGCCTGCCAAGTAATATTGGCGCATGAATGAATTGGCATTTCCACAAATCACGTGGTTTCAATGATGCACACACGGAAATCAGCATTTTTATTCCTCTATTTGTATCATTACTCTATGGGAAAAAGCCGATCACCAACGTCGATCACAAACCGTTTTCAGCCTATCTCAAACATCGTCTTAAATCAATGGAAACCAGAGAACTTCTCACCAAACGGGCTCATTCATTTCATTTACGAGGCAGAACTTTTAAAAAGTCACGATGTCCCGAAGGTCATCGCCTGAGAGAGGGTTAAATCGATTTCTAAGTTCTTCACGAAAATGAGACCCCATATCCCCAAACCTCATCAGTGAAGGTAGCATGACGCGTCACGCCTTCCGGGCACAGGAAGCGTGACATTGAAACCAATTGGGCTCAAAGCATCGACGCGCCGTGTCAGTTTCTGTGTCAAAGTTGTTGAATAGGTCCAAAGGAGCTAATTGACTGCCTCATTCATCGATGTCTTTTTCAGCATTCGAGACACGGAAAACTTTGGCTCGAGACATTGAACGAAGTCACAGAATTCGGTGCTGAAACAATCCGATGGAATTGTGTCTTGTTAATGAATCGGGGTCTTTTTAATTATTGATATCTTTTGAATGGTTGTGTGGGGATTTGTTGACTGCACTGGACATTTTGCATTCAAGTGCTAATGAACGGGGGTGTATGAAAAGCTCGAGAAATGTGCTTGGTTGTTTGGATTATGGCGGCTCATGTGTAAGGTAAGAAGTAAATTATTGTTTTACAAAAGCCCACTTGTAGTTTAATCAGTTGGAATATCTTGGATCGGATATATACCGTTAGTTAAATGTTAAAGTTGCGCAACTTTATCTTAATTGGGGTTTTTAGTTCGTTTGAATTGCGTATAAGACATTAAACACTTTTTAAAAAAATTTACTTGAAAATGAGTACATGAATCTACTCGTTTTTCTTGCAGTACAATTGCATCGTAAATGTGCGATGACGTACTCAAATTTAAGTAATCGTACTTTCATAAATTGTACACTGTAAAAAAAAGGATGCTTAAAATTAGTACATGAAGCTACTCGTTTTTTTTGGAGTACAATTGCATCATAAATGAGTGATGAGGTACTCAAATTTAAGTAATCGTACTTTCATTAATTGTACACTTTAAAAAAACAGGTACTAATATTAGAACATGAATCTACTTGTTTTTCTTGGAGTATAATTGCATCGTAAATGAGCGATGGCTTACTCAAATTTAAGTAATCGTACCTTCGCAAAAATGAGCAGTGTGATTTAATATTGCTGATCTCAGCTTCTGTTCAAGCGATCTTAAAAAAGAGATCTGAAAAACTTAAAATAGTTGTTCAGAAGATGGTGTTCTACATTATTTGATGTCGATTGTTTAAATGGAAACTGAGTTATTACAACTCAATTATCTTATTTCACATTCTGTTGGTACACCTTTTTAACGTTTCTGCTTATAACTTCTTCAAGTCGCCCTGGTAGTTTAACGGGTAAGACACTGGACTGTGGTGCCTGAGGATCTTCCCGGTAAGTTTTGGTTGTAATTTTCGATATTTATTGAAAGGGATTTATGAAGGCAGCCTATATAGGCAAGCAACTGATCTTTTTATTCATTTTTAGTACGTGTCTTTTTCAAAAATGAAACTTATGTATTCGGATCCATGATTAGCATCGAATATACTCAAATATGAATAATTTTACTTATATTTGAGTTCCTATTTTTAACAGTGTATAATTTCATTGATTTGGAAGTTAGTTGAATAAAATTCGATGGGATTATTTTAATCAATTTAATGATTACGAACTACAATAGTTGTAATATAAAAAAAATAAACTACAATAGTTGTTCAATTTTCTTCAATTAATATATTTCTTGTATTTCTACGCAATCATTTGTGACTTAACTTGCAGGGAGGTTACAAATTCTTATGCGATGGTCATTGTTTCGCTGCATAACCGCACATAATAAGTCATTCTTTTTGCTATGCTTGAACTACTTTGTTTGCTGCTACTAAAGCTAAGCGACTTGTTTCAAATGTAAGAGAAGTAGTTGGGCAGAAATAACATTTTATTATGCCAATACTGCTGAATGTAATGCAGTGATACAGTTATTCTTCGCCCAACAATTTATGATCACCCACTTTTTTCTCTCATTAATTTGTTAGACTAAAGCAGGTTGTTTTGCAAAATCGTACTTTATATGTAGAATAGCACTCTTATCTAAAGTTACAGAAAATTCGTCGAAAGTTCCATAAAATATATTGCAATTAAACTTTTCACCAGAAATATTTTTTTTTTTTCGTTTTTATAAAATTAATTTGTCAAAATTTAGAAAGTATTTCATCCCTTTGCAATAAAGTTCTTGAAACTTCAAAATAGAGAGAGTACAGTGGAATTTACCATAAACTTGTTTAGTTTCAAATACGTATTAAAAACGTTAAAGAAATTGTTATGTAACCCCCCCCCCCCCAAAAAAAAAGCCACATTTATTTTGATAAAGTTTTGAAATTTGCTGATGTTCAACATATTTTTATCGATGTCAAAAACCTCTTTTGATAATATTAAAATATTTTTTATGTATTTAGTTTATTCAAAATTGTCGGTAAGAACGATTTAAAATGTTATTGCTAACCATGTTAATAGTTGGAAATGTTATGATAAATTTAAAATAAACATGTATAAGATATCTATGAAACAAAAGTTTTACATTCATAAATGAGTGTAAAATATTGTAACAAAGGAAACTCGTTAAAATAGTAAAACAAAATCAAATATGCTTTTCTGTATAAAGTATTTTATTTTCAAAATGTTGGTAGAAACTTTACCACTTACTTTTGTTTGTATATATACGATTATAATATTTATCTATGTACTTAAACCATTATTTTCAATAGTTTTAATATTTTTTTCATCAAATGATAGAAATAATGTACGCATATTCAAGTAATTCTTACTGTATCTTTATTTCGTTTTTTTTTCCAAACTTGAACACCTTCATTTACAAAAATGTTTCTAATTTGCCTTGAAATGACAGCAGTCATCATCGTTCATCACTATTAATTATTTTAATGACTGCATTTCCTAAACCTTATTCCAACTATCCTTGTTGAAACTCGTTAAAATAGTAAAACAAAATCAAATATGCTTTTCTGTATAAAGTCTTTTATTTTCAAAGTTTTGGTAGAAACTTTACCACTTACTTTTGTTTGTATATATACGATTATAATATTTATCTATGTACTTAAACCATTATTTTCAATAGTTTTAATATTTTTTTCATCAAATGATAGAAATAATGTACGCATATTCAAGTAATTCTTACTGTATCTTTATTTCGTTTTTTTTTCCAAACTTGAACACCTTCATTTACAAAAATGTTTCTAATTTGCCTTGAAATGACAGCAGTCATCATCGTTCATCACTATTAATTATTTTAATGACTGCATTTCCTAAACCTTATTCCAACTATCCTTGCGGTAAATTACTGAATATAAACAGAAAAATAATTTGAAGTGATAAGTTTCAATGAAAATTAAGGAACAGGCTAGAGGATTACGCGTATATATTTTAAATTACCAACGACATTTAATTTCTTTTATAGAGCAAAGAAGAAAGATTTAGGAAGATTTAATTTAAAAAAAAAATTCTTACAATATATTTTTAAACGTTAAAAGTTGATAACATTGAAAATTCTTAACGTGATTCCGATTTTTTTCATTAAAAAAATTGTCTTTTCTACACTGTAAAAAATGTGCTTAAAAATGAGTACTTGTGTTTGTTTGAGTACAATTGCATCGTAAATGAGCGATGACGTATTCAAATTTAAGTAATCATACTTTCACAAAAATGAGCAGTATAGTTTAATATTGCTAATATCAGCTTCTGTCCAAACCATCTTAACAAAGCGATGATCTGTCAAACTGTAAATAGTTGTTCAGAAAATGGTTTTCCCCATTATTTGATGTCGATTGCTGAAATGGAAACTGAGTTATTACAACTCAATTATCTTACTTCCCATTCTTTTGCCACGCCTTTTTAACATTACTTCTGTTTATAACTACTTCCCGTCGCTCTGGTTGTACAACAGATAAGGCCCTGGACTTCGGTGTGGAGCACATCAGGTATATGGATTGGGTTCGATTCCCGGAATGTCCTGATTGTAATTGTTGAGATTTATTGAAAGTGATTTATGAAGACAGATTATGTAGGCAAGCAACTGATCTTTTTACTCATTTTGAGTGCACCTCTTTTTCAAAAATGATACTAATGTATTCGGAGCTGTGATGAACATCGAATGTAATAAAAAATGAGTAAATTTTGCTTATTTTTAAGTACCTATTTTTAACAGTGTGATAATATAATTATGACCATAAATGTTTCCAGATTTTTTGGATCACTTATTCAGAAAATTGGGAACCTCCGTGGAGAGCCATAAACAACCAATGGAGCAAATTTTAAAGCATCCAAATTTCATTTTAAAATATCAGGCTTGATTAATGCTAAATATATTTACTATATCAGTAAAAAATAGCCAAATATTGAATGATTTTAGCAAAATACGCAATAGCAAATAATAATAATAATGTTTTTTGCACAATTATATGTGAGAGTGACTCTTGGATTTTTCACTATTTTCAAATTATACTAAAATTTTCGCTATGTGTCAACATATCACTATGCTTCCTATTCATTTACGCATGTGGTTACCATGGAAACCACTGGGTCTTATTCTACAAATTTGGGAATAGGTGGTTTTAGTATGGGGGGAAAGGGTTAATATAAGTATTTTTATTATATATTTAAAAAAAATATGTATTGATGATTTAATACATTACTTACTTTTAAATAATACAAAATTAATTTAATCTAGAAATATTTGATTTCAAGATTAAGTGAGTTTTAATTTCAAGATGAAGTAAATAATCATTTAATTTTGAAATAGTTGATATTTTTGTCATCATATGAGTATTAAATATGCTGTGGAATCTCAAGATTGATAATCCACAATAAATTGTTTAAAATTAAAAAAAAAATCTTTCCAAAGTAACAAAAAATATTTTAAATTTTAAGTTCAAAATCTTAATTTCACGAAGTCTGTGCATACCAAGATTCAAATTACGATTACTTTTAGGTTAATTTAACGCAATATAGGTTATCAAAAGACAGTAATTCTGATTACTATTATACACTAAAATAAGGTAATGAAATTTTTTGGCATTTATGCAAATTTAATATATTTTAATTTTGTCAGATTTATATTGGGAACAATAAAAAAGTACAAATCATAAGATTTCAAATGAAATGTAATATCTATAAACATTAATCTAGTATGTATCAGATTGGTTGGTTACAAACGTCGCACTAGAGCTGAACAATGGGTTTTGGCGACGGTTCGGGATCTATCTCAAAGGAAAGACACAGGAAGAATGCCTCGTACTTTTGAACTATGGTCATATGTCGAGGACAACATTGGTACTCGACACAACCTCAATACGGCGTCAGGACATTGAACCCTGATCAGATTTAACGTGCACCAGTTCCGTATATACGTCGGTATATATTATTGGACATTTTAGACGGCTTTTAGTTCCTCCGAACACACGTTCACTACATTTTTATCAAGTCCACTCAGTCGGGTTCGAACTCGCAATCCTCTGACCGTTAGCCGTACGCGGATCCCCTGGGTTATGTATGCGTCAGAACTAGGGTTTATAATTATAAGAAAATTAGTTGAGTTAGGTTTAATTTTGCAAAATCTTTGTAGGCAATCATAAATTTTTTATTGCCTATAATCATTATGCGTAGTATGGGTTATATCCTTTGATTAACATTCAATTAATTGTACTCTAGAAATTAAGATTTTTCAGGAAATTCAAATCGTCTTTTACTTTTGGGATATTTGATTTTGTTTAATAATCTAGCTTGTTCGTGTTTGTAAATAATAGTCTCAAGGAAAAAAAATATTTTTAAATACTCGAAACCGTAGCCTTTTATGTTTTTATCAAAGGAAAATAATAACAACGAATTAATTAATTAACAAAACAACAATTAAACAGTATTACCTTTTAATACCGAATATGAAATATAAAGTTTTATTGGGGACTGTAAAACGTGATTGCATGATTATCGTCAAAATCGAACATTCGAAAATAGAAAAGGGGAGGAGCGTAATTTTTCAATTTAGATTTATAGTGGAAATCTAACGTTTTCTTAAAAGTACTACGTCAATTAAAAAAAAAATAGTTACGCTAGAAACGCGTACTTTTCTGATATCAATTTTAAGACATAAATAATTGTTGAGAATTCGTCCACTGTACCCCATCTAATGACTTCCGAAAACATGTAAACAACATCGAATTTCACACAATCCGACCAAGTAAATTTAAAGAAAAACGCGGTGAGCTGAATCAAAAGGTTGCTACTTAGAGATACCAAATTATTTTCTTGGGTCACGGAATTTGAATGGAAGGCAATAGTTAATTGTGTTATGTTGTATATCAGATATTTTTCATTGAGATTCGGAATACAAAATAGTAGGAGAGTAATTTTCTTTATGTAAAACTAAGAAATAACTCTACTTATTGTATAAATATAATCTTTAAAATGTATTTAGTATTTTTCTAAGAAATGCAATGCAAAGGTTACATTCAAGCATTTTTTGTCAGTTTCTGGGTGTTTTTTGGGTGTTTTCAGACAGCTTTCTAGTATTTTAGTCGCGAAGCTGGCAGCCTTTCAATTGCAATATCACTACAATTTTACTTTTCTTTGTCAAGTCTACTCAGTCTGGCTCGAGCCCTTTAGGTTTTAAGTTTCATAAAATGGATGTATGAAATAGTTAATGTCGCGTCATATGTTGAATATAGAGTAATCAATAATATTTTGTTTAAAAATCAGTTTGAAATTACGAGTGTTTAAATAGAGATGAGTTTCAGCCTCTCAACTGGTTATTGAAAGAAAATGTTATTTAATTACAATTTAAAAGTGTTTTTTAGTATCAGCTATTTGCTTCACTTATTTAATCTCTTTAAAAGTTTATATACTTTGTAGTTATTGAGTTAATTTGTTCTGAAATTAATAGTTTAAGAACTACACACTGACTTTCGCGTGTCAAACATTTGTAACAACACACAAATTGAGATTAATAATTCTTGTTAAACCATTAATATACGTCAAAAAGTATATTAATAAGAACAAAAACAACTATTCGCCATTGTCTTACTTTCTACTTCAACATTCATGTACTTTAATACTCATCTACTTTAAAATTATCTTATTCCAACGTTATCAATAGTATAAAGTATAAATTAAGCTTTCTTGATAACCAGAATGACTTGTATTCCATCAAAATCTGTTCTTTATATAGTCTGCAAGGCAAGAGAACTGTACTTATTTAAAAAAAAAAATTAGTTAGGTTATAAAGAAAACATACATAGGATCGGGCTAAAAAAAAACTCCAAAAGGAAAAGGGTTCACTTTTTGTAGGAAGTGAGATGTTAACGCCTGTTGTTAGCATAGTACTTTGGTTTCATTGTACCAAAGTGTGAAATGGTAAGAATAATGATAGTCTGTTTAAATAAACGTTAAAAGTTCAAAATGTTGTTTATGTCCATGACAAATGAAACTTGGTATTTTGTTTTCTGGACAACTACCCAGAATCAACGGGTAGTTTTCCGTCCAGAAAACAAAGATTTATAGATTAATAAACCTTTATATCAGCGACTTGTAAGACCAATGTTAGACCTTGACATTAGACATTGGCCCTTCTTGTTCCAAGCCGCGTATATAGTTTAGTTCATCTCAATACCTTCTTAGGCTTGTTAATTAAACGATAAGACATAATAGAGTTTTTGATAATAAAACCCGTACGAAACTAAATGTATCTTTTTATCTTCCAGATGAGCTGCAAGGGTCCAGAACTGCGTGTCAAGCCGATCCTCCCCCCGAAACCCGTCCCCAAAGTCCCCCACAACCCGCACCTGCATCGCATCCAGAGCAACTGCATGATGCTGGACCTCAGGAAACAGGTGCAGTGGCAGGGCCAGGTCATCCGGGACCTCAAAGTCGAGCGCGACAGACTCACCAAAGAGCTGGCCTCGCGTCTGTTCTTCGTCGAGGCCCAGCTCAAGAGGGAGCAGAAGCACATCGAGGCCCTCCTCAACGAGAAAGACCAGTACATCCGATTCCAGGACCTTCAGATCGAGTCCCTTAAGTGCGTCCTGTCCCAAGTGGACTGGGACTACCGTCGCCAGCAGCAGGGCACCAACAGAGGCAGGTCCATGTCGTCCTCTGCTAGACGTCCCAGCAGCAAGCCACAACAGCCACCCCCTCTGTCCAAAAGGTATTCTGTAGCTCTGGACGAGTACATGAAAGACAACGGGATTGTCTCCAGGGCACAGCCCGTCGTGGTGCAAGCTGAGATGGAATGTCCTCCACGCTCCAGATGCACTCGAACCTTGAGTCTTCCTGAATTAAGGTTCAACAACAACAACCCTCAAGAACCATTAGGGCCGGATCAGTGTTACGGTCCTTACAGCAACTTCAGTCAGAGCCATGGGATTTCGCAAGGGGTGATCGACGACCTGGCTGCTAGACGCTGGACATCGGATTGCGATTCTGAGCACTCTGATTCGCTGGATTCGGGGATATCCAGTCCCAGCATCCAATCCAGAAGCATGCACTTGGAAGAGTCTCACTCTCCCAAATTCGCTGATGACCATAGTATCAAGTCGAGCGGTGCTCCAACCAGACGAGGTTCTTCGATTGGAAGCTTTTTGAACAGGAAGTTTTCGTTTTCGTCCAATCATTTAGAGAAGATGAAGGACGATCACCATGATAGTGGCAGCGTCTGTGCTACTAGAAGGCACGGATCATTCTCAGGAACGAACACGAATGACATTGACCAGGAGAGTGGATTGCACCAGAGAATTTGCGAAGAGCAAAAGCCCAAGAAGTTTATTAGTTCGGCCAATAGGACTTTTGGAACCAATCATAGGACAGTAATGAAGCCACGTGACATCAAGTTCAAGAAGCTGTTCAAGTTCCGCCGTCGCACAGAGCCGGCTGATCAACAAGATGTGATTCATTGTGAAGATTTTATGACAGTTTAACTAAAGACAGCCATGGGAATTTTGAATATTTAAAATTATATTTAATTATTTGATCTATGTTGAAACTGGTTTTATTTTTCGTGCATAAAAATATATTTTACGAGTTAATTAAAAAAAGCCAGATTTCTACTATTTCAATGAAGATTAAATTTCGACTCTCACAATGTCAGGTATTACAATTTAGAAATTTTGAGGTTTTCAGAAAACTTATAAATTTTTACTGTATTTTTATATGTTTTTTTTTTATAGATTTTTAAAAAAAATTATAATTTAGTGCGAGAGCCGCTGGCGGTTTTCATTTCTTTTTATATATGTGATTTATTTTGTAATGCGATCACTATTTAACACTTGCTAATTTAGTGTTGATTTTATATTTTAGTATTAAATAAATTTTTTAATAAAAAATTGCATTTTATTGACTCGTTTATTTATATAGTACCTCCTGGTAACAATATTTACTCATAAAAAATTAGTATTTGATACTATTTAGTTCTTTTTTAGTTAGCACAATCGCAATAACACAAAAGCTAAAGTATTATACTTAAAATAAATTTTAAATATCAAATTTTGATTTTTGATATAAAAGATTTTATTTAAAAAGAATTTAAGCCCATTTAAAATAGCAATGAATTCAATTAAATAATACATTTAAGAATTAAATGAATATTACAAAAAAGTAATTTCCATATTAATAACTAATAGAGAACAATTTAAACTGCCAAAAAACTTTTGTAATTTATTTGTGAATTTGAGTAAATATACTTTAGCTTTGAAGTTGTTCTTAATAGAATAATATTTATGTCAAAAAATAAATGTATCCCCAGTTTCAAAATATTTTGAAAGCAATATTTTAAACTTAAATAAATAAAAGCGTGTAAAATAGATCACTAGAAAGATTTCTATTCGAATTCATTCTCCATATTTAAACGGGAAGAAATATGTTATAACAAACAACTTATACCAATTAAAAATTAAGAGAGCGGTTTAGACGGCCATAGTCGTTCGCGGTTGTCTATTGTTTTTCCAACAAAACGTGGGGTATTTTGTAAAGCTATATATATTAAGATAATTTAAACTTAAAGACGAATTATAAGACACATTCATCGAAAATATGAGGAAAAATACCTTGCATTGAAAACAATTTTACAATTAAAAAAAAAAAGGTTTAAAAAAAACCATTTTGTTGTGATCAAATATATGAATTCGCGATTAATACTGGAGTTTATGCATAATAATAACATTTCTACTCTTTAATTAGATTGCCGTTGCCATTTCTGCAAATAGAATTTTTGCATTAATTAATGCTTGAAAAAAAATCATTCTAGCTTACACATTCTTTTTGATTTAATTAATGATGTCAAAGACATTATAATAAAGTTGATACATTTATAATTTTAGTCATGACTAGCAATATGGCCCGGCGTTGCTCGTGGTCACTTTGCGCAGTAAGAGCTGCGCGATTTTGTCTTGTCAGCGTAGCCATCGCATATCACTTTCTGTGCACTGTGAAAAATAAACTTTATCAAAATCCAGATTTACTTTGAATATTACCCAGAATTAATTTGAGATACCTAAATCTATTTTTATGTTCACGACTTTACATGATATTGCGACTACTGTTTAAAATGATGTTTTTGTAAAATGTTTATTTTTTTTAAATAAAAATTCCTAAATTTTTTTTTAATTGCATATTTTTTGTATAAAAATTAACCATTTAGTAACAATAAACCTTTGTAGAAAAATTTCACATTCATTAGTTTTAATATTGGCAACGCAATAATATATCAAAGAACAAATATTGCATTGTTCCAAATCGAAATAATGTATAGTATTTGGTGAAGTTTTTTTTTTTCGTGCCAATTGGTGACCTTGGTTGGTAATTGGTCTTTCAACATAATTTCATAAGGGTCAATATTTACGAACAATATTTCTTATAAAAATTAATTATCAAATATTCATTTTTGAATTCCAATAATATGTTTTTGAGGTAAAAATTTAAAAATAAGCTACATGGAGGTATAAATATAGAAAACCTTAAAATAAACTTTTAGGGTGGCCTATTTCAACACCATAGAAATATTCCACTCCGTAACAAAAAGCACTATTGTCATAAAAGTTAAGTTGTTCAGAACATGAATACACATGGCTTCAGTCAAAAGAGCTGGTTTATCTTCCTCCTTCGGTTGGCGAGGTTTTTGTTAACGACATTAATTTTGTTATTTGGACACTAATTTCGAAATTGTGATGATATTTTTAAATATAGGACCTCTATTTTGGCTCATTTGGCAACATTTTTATTGATTTGGAGAAATTTGTTATTCATTTGGCGACATTTTTAATTCATTTGGCAATATTTGGCGACATTTTTAATCCGTTTGGCGACATTTTAAATTAATTTTGTGACATTTATTATTCATTTGGCGACATTAAAAAAATTATTTTGCAACTGTTGGCGACATTTTTAATTCATTTGGTAATATTTGGCGACATTTTAAAATTCATTTGGAAACATTTGGTGACATTTTTAATTCATTTGGCAATATTTGGCGACCTTTTTAATTCGTTTGGCGACATTTTTAATTCATTTGGCGACATTTACTCATCAGCCAATCATAATAAATCGTTTATCCCAGTATTGTCGAAAAATATTTTTGGTCGCCTTGGTGATTTTTAACAATAATGTTATATTAGGAGGAAGATCGAGATGTAAATTTCCCATAGGCGTAATGTTAGAGAAAATGGAAAAAGTTCTATAACTTTTGAATGGTTGCAGATATCCACATGAAACAAAGTGCATATTTTAAACTAAGAAAAGTTTGTTCACATGGTGCAAGTTTCATAAAAATCCGTGCAGTATTTTTTTAGTTAAATCCGGACAAACAGACAGACAGACAGACAGATAAAAAAAATTTTAATGTGATTTTCGGAATCAGTGCATCCTAATTCGTGGAGAAAACTCAAAATGAGGGGTTTTGTTCAATTCCACTGACAGACACTCCATTCTTATATATAAGTATTGATATTGATTATGATACCATTGAAGATTTATGTAAATATTAAGGATATATTGTATTGCATATTGGCGGATCAAGGGGATGGGAGTGCCCCCTCCCCCCAGACCGGCCAACTTATTTTTTTCTTCTGTGTAGTCGGGGAAGACTTGTATAGTTATATAAGTCAAGTAGAATTAGCCCAGTTTTTGCCCTGTTTTACAAAAAAAAGAAATCAAGCATTAACAACCTTTGGACAACAACCACTAAATCAGTCTATTCTGCAGTGATCTCTTTCTCCTCTCAAATAATCACAATATCACAACGTCTTTAGATAAAAGCTAGAACCCCCCCTCCTCCCTATCTATATGGTAGTGATGAATATCAAGGTTTGTTGTACTGCAGTGGCGGCGATTCGGGGGGGGGGGGGGCGGTTGCCCCCTCACTTTTTTCGGATGTTGCCCCAGTTTATTTTTTTAAGTTGCCTCCTCACTTTTTAAATATAGCACTTTTTAATAAAATATAAATAGTTTTACTGTATTGCCGAAACTATGAAAAATTTCGTACCCCCCTCTCCCCACCCGCTACTACAGAAGACAAACGCTTACTGAGCAAGTAAATGTGTCCATTGGCCATCGCAAGTAGTTAAACAAGGTAAGGTCGTCCTTTGAAGTGTCCAGTTTCTGTAGCTAGTGAAAGTAAAACTACGATATTTTTTAAACCTATTTTGAAAACGCTTTGTCCATATACATATATTTATTAATTTTTTAGCTCTTCAATTTACAATTTCGATGTAAAAGAACATCCGTTCTGTTGTTCTCTCTCTAGATTAACATACATATGCTTTTGTCATAACATTTTTGTTATATTTTTCTATTAGAGGAAATGAAACATTATTAGTATTTTTCATTATTAGTACATGTTTCAAGGTAACCTGAGTACAATTGTAATATTTTTTTTACTCCTTCCCCCCCTCCCACTTCTTCGATCTTACCCCTCACTTTTAGCACCCAATCGCCGCCACTGGTAGATGACCTGTGTGCGACAGTCATGCCTTTACAATAGGATAAATGGCCACCTTGTATTTCTTTGATGGTCACCTTTGTTTGACTAAAGACTGTCTAAATGGACTATTCATCGGCAATGTTAGCCATACACAAAAGAACATTCTCGGTAAAGTTCAAATTTATTTCGAAGGGGGCACAAGCGCGAAAAATGTAATATAAATATTAACTATTGCAAATTAAAGCTAAACAGGTTAAGAATTTTATGAAAAAATACTAATTAAGTAATTAATTACGCATATTGTCTTATATAATTAATTATACATATTATTGAGTTAATTAAATATTTAATTACCTAATATTTATGCAAAGTAAGTTGTTTATATTTATTTCGGGAGGGATTTGGATTATTCTGAACTTGGTGCTGTGCAACTTTTACTTGGTGTTATAGGATATATATTTTGTTTTCGCTTACTGCTTATTAATTCTTACAATGGCTAAATAGAAATCTTAGACTTAAAACAAATAAGTGGAATTATTAATTTTAAAAGGAATATTACTTTTTTTTCTACGCTGTTGTTTAACTGTTGTAGCCAATTGAAATATGATTATGTTGACATTTTTAAATATATGCTTTTTTGCGAAGATAGTTTTAATAAATTTAATAAAATGGAATAATCTATAGTGTTACGACAATAGAAAATGACAACAAATAAGAAAACACCAAAATAACACTTAGAATTATACAGTACTTAATTTCGATACATTTTAATTTAGAACCTGTTAAAGCATGTGTGCGCATTGAAAAATCTTTTAGTGCTATTTCTGGAATTTATTTTTAATTAGTATAATTATTTCTAAAATCCCATATTTATGAACACACACACACAAAAGAATTTACTTTGTTATTTAAATAATCCTTTTACCTTAATTACCAAAAAAAAACTTCGATCGATGTTATTTTAGTTTAAAAAAAATAACTAAATATTTTTTATTTAATATTTAAAATTTAAATCATTAAGAAAAATTAAAAAAAAACATTTTTCTATTGATTTTGTATTTTGATTGATAATAATATTGTTTATTAAAAAATATCAGGTGTAAATGCGTTAAAGTTTTTATATCAAATTAAATGGTAAAATATTGTTTGTGAAACTGTAAACATTTAAAACACATTAATATCTTTAATCATTCATAGATGGCAGCACGATCTGTAGAAAACTAAAGTCTGAATTATAAAATTCCAAACTTTTATTTTTTCGAATTTTCTGTAAAGAAATGTACAGTTAATAAATATTTTTTTACTGTATTATAGTGATACATTTTCTTCAATCATCAAGGGAACACAAATTGAAATTTAATTTTACTGCTAAAGAAATGTGCATTTCATTTTGATCAACAGATGAATTTAAATTTAATGTTAAATATATTAATAAGCAAATCATTGTTAAATATAATTTTTAACGAAGCAAATTAAATTATATTAAATGCTAACTTTTAACCCATAGTCAAAAAAAAAAGTATATTTAACTATCCAATAAATAATTAATTTAAACGATATGAGTAATTAATAAAAGTATTTTTATAAATAATTAAAAAAAAATTATCAGAATATATTAATTTAAAAATATATCATTGCATTCAGGAAGTATGTTTTAAACTGGTGGCGTCACCTGCTGTTGATGACAGTAATGATGCGTTGATTCAAACTTATCGTTACAGCGATTGTCCCATATATTTGCTTTTTACATTTTTAAATACAGATAGAAATCGATTTTTTTGTAAAAACAATAAAGTTGGATCCTAAATAGAGATAAATAGAGAATAAATTGTCAGCAATTTGAAATTTATAGCACCTTCTAAAATTTGAATTACTTTCATTTTATTTTGCCATGTTTATATATAGTTGTGATTTCAGGGTTCGTTTTTAAAGGCGACATGATAATTATAAAAATGTGTACATTATTTGATGGTAGGTCTACGTGACATTTCGTAAAACCACCACGATCCCATTTCCCTCCCCTTAAAGCAGAAATGGCTTCTTACGAAATCGGTAGATGGCGCCACGGTGTAAATGCAATTGTGCTATTGCACGCACGTTATAAAGTTATAGTTTTGTTAATGCACATCATCTCATGAGAGTTAAAATAATATAAAATATTTATTTGCAATACTACTAAGTGAAATATAACTAATTACAGATTTTTAGATTCATTGAGTAGTCAGAAAGTATAGTTTCAGATTCTTTGCGATGGGAAGTAAAATTACTTTATTATTCCTTTTTCAGCAAACTTCCCAACTATTTGAAGAATTTTTCTCGTAGGTTGTTTTTACATTGTGTTGGAACTACACTATGGGCTTTTTCCAACAAATCGGAAAAACACCTTAAACATTGATTCGTAATTTTACATCACTTGAGATGGTATGAGGGTAACACCTGAATTCTGACTTATTTTTCAAATTTGTACATTACCACCAACGTGAGGACATTTGAGATACGGCAGAATTCAACCAATTCTACAAGACCAGTTTTCCGTTATCCTCAACGGAAAAGAAATTTTTATTTTTTTTGAAAAATATATTACATGATTTCCATAAATTTATAAGCAGTAATTTCTTGCTAAATTACTATCTCTATATATAAAAGTGAAAGCCACTGACTGATTGATCACGAGATCTCCAGATCCCAAAGACCTAGAGTGCTGAAATTTGGAACACACCTTGGGCCCTAGGGGTGCACTAAGAAAGGATTTCTAAAAATTTGAACTCGAACTGCCAAAATAACAATTTTTTAAAAAACCTTCCCATAGGATTAACATGGAGAACGTGTCACAATGCCAAGTATAAAATTGAAACAATGGAAAACTTTAATATTATGTAACCTATGAGGAGCATTCTGATTGGCTGATAATATCGCCAAATAACTAAAAACTGGCGCCAAAATAATAAAAAACATCGCCAAATTAATTCAAATTTCACCGAATGAATAAAAAATTTCGCCGAATGAATGAAATATCGCCAAATAAACTAAAATATGATCATATATGTAAAAATAATATAAAAATGGCGAAATTAATGTCAAATAATAATTAAATAATAAAATGGGGAAAATATAGGATAACGAGATATTCCGTACTACAACAACTATGAAAATTAAATTTGGCATGAAGCATGGCATTTTAAGTTAAAACTGCTCACTAAGAAAGGATTTTCATATTCGAAAATTCGAACTCTAACTTCCAAATGTAAAAATCCTTACTGACTCGTTATTGTATAAAATCGTTATACCTATTTTATACAATAATAGCTATATGACCCGGCGTTACTCGGGAGAATATTGAAATATTTTTTCACCGTGGCGCCATCTTCCGATTTTTTAAGAAGCCATTTCTGCTTTAAGGGGAGGGAAAATGAGATCGTGGTGGTTTTACGAAATGTCACGTAGACCTACATTTCGGTTTGAAAGTCAAGAATGCAAAATTTCAATAAGCTCGGAATAAAACTGAAGATTTGTATAAAAAAGCAAACAATCCCGCAGACATTCTTCTTTATATATATACAGCGGAAAATCAGAATAAGAAAAAATAAAATAGGATTTTATGTTTAAGCAAATCGCAAACCAGCCAATCATCGAAATTCTAAATTGGATCATATGGACAAGATTTAAATTACAAATAAAAGAAAGCAAGGAGAAGCGACTAATTTTTTTTCGAGGGTTCCAATTACATCGAAACTTCTCGATAAGATTTTTCTGATTAGTTATTATTGATGATATTTTTTTTAGTTATTATTGATCTTCTTTACATATAGGGAGTGAGATAGAGACATAGAGATATAGATAGAGAGATAGATAGATAGATATATAGATAGATAGAGATAGATAAACATAGAGAGATATAGAGATAGAGAGATATATAGATAGATAGAGAGAGATAGAAATAGAGATATATATAGATAGAGATAGAGAGATATATATATAGAGATAGGTATATATATATATATATATATAGAGAGAGAGAGAAATATATATAGATAGATAGAGAGAGAAAGAGAGAGAGAGAGAGAGAGAGAGAGAGAAATATATATAGATAGATAGAGAGATAGATAGATAGAAATAGAGATAGAAATAGAGAGAGAGAAAGAGAGATAGAGTTAGAGAAAGATAGAGAGAGAGAGAAATATATATATATATATATATATATATATATATATATATATATATATAGAGAGAGAGAGAGAGAGAGAGAGAGAGAGAAATATATATAGATAGAGAGAGAGAGAGAGAGAAAAATATATATAGATAGATAGAGAGATAGATAGATAGAAATAGAGATAGAAATAGAGAGAGAGAAAGAGAGATACAGTTAGAGAAAGATAGAGAGAGAGAGAAATATATATATATCTATCTATCTATCTCTATCTCTCTCTATCTTTCTCTAACTATATCTCTCTTTCTATCTCTATCTCTCTTTCTATCTCTATTTCTCTCTATCTCTAACTCTCTCTCTCTCTCTCTCTCTATATATATATATATATATATATATATATATATAGAGAGAGAGAGAGAGAGAGTTAGAGATAGAGAGAAATAGAGATAGAAAGAGAGATAGAGATAGAAAGAGAGATATAGTTAGAGAAAGATAGAGAGAGATAGAGATAGATAGATAGAGATATAGAGATAGATAGATAGATAGAGAAGGAGAGGGAGGAAGGGGGGCAAGCGAAAGCCAAAGGGATTTTCGATTTTCGATAAAAAAATTTGAGAGGTCTAGGAAAAGAACGATGACGGTTCATTCAAGACCATATTGCAGAAAGTATAAAGAACAGTTTCGTAGACACATACGCTGTTAAAATAGGTGCTTAAAAATAAGTAAAATGTACTCATTTTTAATTACATTCGAGGCTTATCATGGATCCGAATACGTAAGTTTTAATTTTGAAAACGACATGTACTCAAAGATAAGCACAATGAATAAAAAAAAGCAGCTGTTAGCTTACACACGCTGCCTTCATAAATCACTTTCAATAAATATCAACAATTACAACCAAGACTTACCGAAAATGGAACCCATATCCTAGGACACCACAATCCAGTTCCTTATCCTTTGTACTAACTGGGTGACGTGAAGAAGTTATAAACAGAAGAAATGTTAAAGAAAGTGTGCCAAAAGAATGGGAAGTAAGATAATTGAGTTGTAATACCTCAGTTTCCATTTGAGCAATCGACATCCAATGAAGTGAAAACCATCTTCTAAACACCTATTTTAAGTTTGACAGGTCGCTTTGTTAAGATGGCTGGAACAGAAGCTGAGATTATCAATATGAAATCACACTGCTCATTTTTTCGAAAGTACGGGTGCTTAAATTTGAATACGTCGTCGATCACTTCCGATGCCAATTGTACTCAAAGAAATACGAGTGGGTTCAGGTACTCATTTTTAATTATCTTTTTTTTTACAGTGTACACAACATTCTTATCTTTTGAAGGTTATTTATTTGATTATCACCTTTCATTCCGTTTCATAAATTGGTATATAAATATAGTAAACTTCTGTAGGCGTTGAGATTTCGATTTCAACGACAGCGGACTCTCATATTTTTTTTTATGGACTCTTCAATTACAAAATGATACAAAAGTTAAAGAAAAATCTTAATTGTATTTGTTTCCCATTTTGTTTACGAAAATCCTTTCTTCGAGAAAGGCCCCGAACCGTCGCCAATAACGCACTGTGCAGCTCTAGTGCGACGGTTATTAATCAAACCCCCCAAACGACCTGAATGAAATCTGGTGCTGTCTGGTTCTTCCTCGAATTCCACAGTCATTCACAATAAGATAAAATATCTTTTCTACTTTAAATTTACATTTCCCAGTGGATATAACAATAAATATCACCCCTCAATTCTATTTCACCAGAATTTCGAAATTTCATTCAAAATATCCAACCTTAACTCCGACCTGTGTATAGTTTGGCAGATCGCATTAAACGCTTCTCGCTTTTCCCGTTCGAAATTCAATTCTTTCGAGGTACTGGACTGCGTTTGCTGAAGATTGCATGGGGACTTAGGACACTTTACGCGCATTCCCCGGAGTTAGCTCTGTCTGGTTCAGTCGCTGATGTTAATTAGAAGGCAAATGAGAAAATGATGCCAAATGGAGGTTTGGCTTGAGGTGCTTTTGCTATCACAAGGGTTTGATCTGGAGTTCGTAATGGATAACTTTGAATGATAAAATGGTAGATAGAGAGAATGAAATCGAAATTAGTAAAGTGATAGCTGTTACCTTCTTGTTTTACATGTGTTGAGAAATGGAAATTTGATTTTTTATTGACGTGGAAGAATTAAGTTTTGATTTGGTTTGGTTTGTTTTAATTAACGTCGCACTAGAGCTGAACAGTGGGCTATTGGCGACGGTTCGGGGTCTATCTCGAAGGAAAGACCCGGGAACGATGCCTCGTATTTTTGAACCATGGTCAGATGACGAGGACAACACCTGAGCTGGCACCCGACGCAACCTCAATAGGCGTCAGGACATTGGACCCCGATCAGATATATCGTGCACCAGTCCCGTATACACGCCAGTATAATTTGTTGGATGTTCTGGACGACTTTCTAGTATTTTTGTAGCAAAGCTGGCAACACTCCGATCGCAAGATCACTACTTTTTTACGTCAAGTCCATCGCACGGATTCGAATCACCAATCCTCTGATTAGTAGCTGAACGCCTTATCCACTGAGGAACTGGGCCTCGGAAAAATTAAGTAAACTAAGAAAAATAATACTCGATATAAATTTGTTGTTTTACCTTGATTCCACACCGTAAAAAAAATTTGTTTAAAAATGAGTACATGGACGTACTCGTTTTTCTTTTTGAGTACAATTGCATCGTAAATGAGCGATGACGTGCTCAAATTTAAGTAATCCTACTTTCGAAAAAATGAGCAGTATAGTTAAATATTCTAATATCAGCTTTTGTTCAAGCCATCTTAACAAAGCGATCTGGAAAACTGTAAATAGTTGTGCAGAAGATGGTTTTCCCTATGATTTGATGTCGATTGCTGAAATGGAAACTAAGTTATTACAACTCAATTTTCTTACTTCCCATTCTTTTGAAACGTCTTTTTAACATTACTTCTGTTTATATCTACTTTCCGTCGCTCTGGTTGTACAACGGATAAAGCCATGGACTTCGGTGTGGATGACGTCAGGTAGATGGATTGGTTTCGATCCCCGGTAGGTTCTAGTTGTAATTATTGAAATTTATGAAGGCAGCCTATGTAGGCAAGCATCTGCTCGTTTTATTCGTTTTACTCATTTTTGAGTACATGACTTTTTCAAAAATGAAACTTATGTATTCGGAGCTACGATAAGCATCGAATGTAATCAAAAATGAGTACACATAACTTGTTTTTAAGTACCTATTTTTAACAGTGCAGCTGGTTGGTTGAAAAACGTTGCACTAGAACTACGCAGTGAGGCTTTGAGGTCTATCTCGAAAGAAAACTTGAGTATGCTGATTCGTATTTTTCAACTTTGGACAGATGACGCCCTGATCTGGCAAAATACGAACTTGTGAAGACGTGTTTTTTAGACGAACACACTAAATCAGCACAATGGGTTTTTACAGACGTGGGATTTATACCAACGGTAAGAACCGAGAACAACGTCTTGTAATTTTGAACAATGATCAAATAACGAAGACAACATCTAAGCTGGCACGCCGCTCTCTTAAAAATCCACTTTTCGATTAACGTGAGGACTGAATACGCGATAGATTTAATATGCGTCAGCCCTCTCTAGGACGACGAAAAAGGTAACTGCCAATCCTCCGATCAGGGTGCTCGCTTCACTCTCAAAGCAGAAATAATAAATAATCAAATACGTAAACACAATACCAATTTATTACAGCACAAATTTACAGATGACAAATTTACAGTCTTTTAAATAGATATTAACAATAAACTCCTTTCCATGGTGGTTTAATGTCATAAAAATGCTTGAGATTTACAATTCAGAGTAATGGAAAACATCACAAAAAACAAACAAACGATATATGTTGGCTTTTCTACACAAAATAATTATAATAATAATTATAGTAAGACTAGTATGGTAAATGAAATTGCCATTAAATATACAATATTATACACAATTTTCACATTGATTATTTTTCCATTTATTACAAAGTTTTTACAAAGACACCTAACATCCATTAACTCATGGAAACAAATATAAATACATCAAAGGGAAATGTATTAACGCTTGGTTTATTGAATTAAGTAAAAAAAAAAGCGATTTTTATTGTACTATTCCATTTTTATAGTTAAGCGGTAATTCTAATGCGCAGGACAATAATTGAGTTCCAAATTTGTGTTTATAATTAATTAAGTTACTATATCGTTAGAGCAGGATTCAAACTTACAAGTTATATAGTTCTTCTTTTTTAATGTAATTTTTACATAAAATTTTATTGTGTTTTTGTTTGCACAGCAATATCGAACAAGTAATTAAAATAGTACAAAAGAAAATCGGTTAACTGGAAAGTGAATAACCGATTTTAACTGAAATTAAATTAATTAGCAGTACTGAATTCTTTTCGAATTGTTCTTTTCGGTAACTTAAATCTAAACATTTTAAACAAAGAGACTAACTTATCCCCATTGATTTTCTATTAGTAATTAAATTTAAGAGGCAAGTTTATTTAGATATCTTAATCAGAAAGTAAGATAATTTTTTTTAAATACCTTCTGAAACAATAGAATGACGGCCATTTTTTGTATTTATACATATAAGAATTAATTTCTCAGATACATATTGTCCCACCAGTACTATAATTAGATAACTGCAAATCAGCTCTCTATACAAATTCTTACACAACACATGTTATGCCAATTTTGTATTTACATAGTTGTAGTACTGACCTTCGAGCATGAATGGACTGTAGTAGAGCGAATATGACGTCATCATCGTGATGCAAACATCTCAGACCAAATGGCCTCAGGCACGTGACTTCTTTTCAAAATTATGAATTAAAAATTACTCGCGATTGGCTGATGAATTGGGAAATGTGTAACAGTGAAATTTTCTGTATGGAATGACGTAATTAATCACGTGTCTGAGACCATACATGTTGGCCTCACTTTGATGTTAGCGAGATTATAACATTATGTTTTCTCTACTATGAAGGATCCATGCTCCAAGGTACTGACGATATAACATAAATAGAGTTACGTAATATTTTTTGGTTTATATTGCTTTAAAGCCTTTCTTATATAATTGAAAAAAAAAAACCAAAAAACCCCGCTTATTTAAAGTAATTGAAGACGCGAATGCAAGAACCAGACAGCTCCCCTTTTTCTGATTTACACTCTTTCAATTCGTATATACACATAAAAATGTTTTATAGATTGGTGCAAGAATTCGTCAGCTGTTAGCAATGGCTTTCATCATATATATTATTTCTTAGATATTGATCCCTTTAAGGCTAAAATACGCAATGGATCCTAACACAAGAGGTATCAAAAGAAAGATAATTTTCAGGTGCAGTGACGAATCGTACGTTCATCTCCTCAATGTGGCGTTCAGAGCTAAAGGGGATCAAGTCCATAATTTTAGTTTTGAGATAATCAAGGTAAATGTTTATTAACACTAGTTGAATCCTAAAATGATTTAGAGGATAATAATACAGGGACTTGGCTCACTATGGCTCTGAAAATATACATAAGTAACAAGTATTAATCTACAACAAACAATTTTTTTTGCACTTTAGCTCTGAACGCTTCATATATCAACATTTTTTTTTTTTAAATGCGTTTTAAATAATTTATTTTAACGGATTATTTTAAACAAGCCGTTGACAATGCTGCCATATATGAGCAGATCGTTAAACTTTTTGATTTTTTGGCCGTAAAAGATTCGTTAATATCTTTAAAACGAATGTGTGTGTGTGTGGGGGGGGGGGGGGGGGGGGGGTTATACGATAATTGTCTCACAGGTTTGCTTTGTTTGTTAATTAACGTCGCACTAGAGCTGCACAGTGGGCTATTGGCGTAGTCTCACAGGACTGCTAGTAGCGATATAAAAGATTTGTACGGATGTCTCATACGGTGTGAGTAAATAGTATTGTTATTCCTTTCTTTAAAATTGTGAAAATTGGAGCAATCTGGGTCTTTCTTCCACGTCTTCATTCACAAGTTAAACAAAAAAAACAATTATGCGTATACTTACGCATTCTTGATTTTAGAAGCTCAAGACAGTAGTCTTAATCAGTGGCGGCTCGCCCACTACAGCAAGTACAGCCGGGCTGCACCTAAATTCATCCAAAACTAAAATCAGATATTTTACTAATTTTTTTAAATGAAGATTATAATTGAAAATGAAATTTCTACGGTAGTAAACAAAATCTACGATAAATAGCAAACCTTTTTGCCGTAATGCACAATTCAGAAGGGAAAAAAACTTCAGTCAATGAAAATTGCAGCTAAAAAGCGAAGTCAGAAATCGGCTGCATCGTTGCCATGACAACCTTACGCGGTATGACTTCCCCTTCACGTTAAAATGAGGCTGTGACGTCACAAACGCAGCTCAAAAGGATTTTTTCAACTCGAGCTGTAGTTGGGAATTCTGTGAATTGATTGGCTCCCGTGTTTGAATCGGCGGGACGTGTGGGGAGGGGACCGAGTATTTTACTAGCATCTCTAGACCGCTTTGCCTGATGGAGGAAAAGCCCCTTGGCTCGATAATTGTTTCAGCTTTGGCGGTATTGATAAGTGCTGTTTCGCAACCCTGTGGAAGGAATGGCTGTTGAGGGAGTGAATGGGAGCAATTCGATGGACAAATGGATTTCTGAATTATTTTAATGATTTTGGATTCACACTTTTATCTTTAATTTTTGATTTTATTTTTCAACAAACAGATGTTTTATATGACATTCTTCAAAAAAATCTTTAGATATAAATTATTATCTTCAGCAAGTCAAGGTAATTCAGAACATTATAAGACAAAACCATAATGAGAACACGTTCAAACGTATTTTTGAAATTGCGAATTCGAAAACAGAAATTGTTTTCAAAATACAAGATGACTTCCGAACTCACGAAGATGTGTTTAAGAAATTTAAAATGTTATATTTTGAAATTTTGGATACCATAATAATGGAATTTGACGTAAGATTTAAAGATAGCGAATGTCTATATTTTTTTTGTCTCGCCGATTCCTCAAAGTTTGAGGATTTTTCGAAAAATATCCCAGAAATGGCTTTTGAAAGTTTGAAAAAGTTTTTTTTTTTCGGGGGTCACATGATTTCGGCTGCACTAACATTTTCGACCACGGGCCGCCACTGGTCTTAATACACAGCAGTAAATAAGCACTTTTTATATTATTTTTATCCGAATTTGGTAATGCTATTAAATATTTGAAAGGAAGGATAGTTTTAAAGATTTATAAGAAATATTTGGGGTCGTGAGGGCTGTTTCGGCAGTAAAACAAGGAAATCTTAACTTTTACACTTGACTGTCAAGAATGCAATAAAAATTAATACATCTGTAAAATATGCAGTGCGCTCAATGAAATGTTGTTGATAGGTTGTTTTGGTTAAAGATCAATAATTTTTGCATATTTAATTAAAATGTTATGAACAATCTATATTACTTTTAAAAATGTGATTGAATTTTTTTTTTCTGTAGCTGCGTGGAAAAGAAAATTTATTAGTACGCAGATCTTTGCAGCATTAGTACGCAGATCTTTGCAGCATTAGTTTTCAGATCTTTGCAGCTGTGTGTTGCTTAGCCTATATGTTTTTAATGTGTGTTTATACTGTGCAAGTAACACTGCTTGCAATTGTTCTGCAAATGGAATTGTCAGTTATGATAGTAATGACACTTACCCTGTTTTGGAATCACACAAGTTCTTTCTGAAATTAATCTGAAAATCTACTCAGAGACAGCTAATGGCGATGAGTATTATTTTCCGGTACTAAATTGATATTTCATTTACAAAGGGCGATTTCTACATATGATTTGTGTACTTTATCCAGCGGTGCTCTGTTTAAAAACAAACGTAAAATCGATATGGACGGTCTTTTCTATAAAATTGAAATAAAAATGTGTACATTTGTTAGGCTCCGTATGAAATATTTTGCATGTAAGCATAAAATTAAGATTTGAAATATGTTTGCGTTTGTGTTGTATCAAACATGCAAAATCAAACATGTAAAAATATTTTAAAAAATAAGGTAAGCATTGAAATTTATACAAAAAGGTTATCTCTATCCGTGTTTGCAAAAAATAAATTATTATTTCCAAAAATATCCTTTTTAAAACTTGAAAATCCGGAGGACCATAGAAATGTATGCATCTACCAAATGTTTTTTCTCTGTTCTTTGATTTGCGAATTTATGACATGTTTGTTTTTGTCCTGTCATTAACTATTGGATTACAAACATTTCCGAGGTGTAGTTGCAATAGAATAAACATTATTAGTGGAAGTTAAATGAATAAATAGGCATCTGATTTAATCCAGCGTAAAATAAAAGAATGATGTAACATAATTTAATTTTTTTTTCTATTGCAGCTTTTTCTTAACTTTGCTGGTGAGCATTTTTATAATTGGTTGTTGTTTTTGGACTTTTCTACTACATCCCCAATGTTCGAAATAGTATCACTTACATAAAGGGTTGAATGACCATTTATATCTACAAATATTTACCGTCAGAAACTCATATACTATTGAGAAATACATTTTTGATCTTAAAAGTGGAGATAAAAAAAATGTAAAACTCTCACATAAAATATAAATTTTTTGAAAGCCCACAAGTTCTATGCCAGTGAACTGTCCACATTATTTTAAAGTTTATGATAACCAGAGAACAAAAATATTTCTTACTAGAACGTCAAGCCGAAGTCAGTAAACGGTACGGTATTGGATAAAACGAATATTATTTCTTCGAAGAAAAATATCTTTTCAATCCTAAATGGACAGCATAGGTTTTTAAAAGCAAAATATTTCTGCGAAAGCTATGGTATGTAAAAAGTTATAATTGCTTTAGGTCAACTTAGGTTGTCTCCAAGTATAGCCAACTTAAGTTTATTTCTGAATTTAAACAATGCTGTACAAAAGATCAGTCAGATTAAAAATCGTCTGGATATCTAATGGATATTAAAATTTATATTCGAAAAATAATATTTATATGAATATTCTCTTTATGAGTATAGGAATTTTGTACATTATTATCTGTTAAAAGTGAGTATATATATATATATGACACACATAAGGTATATATCTATAGCTAGGGTTCTCACTAACTTTAAAGGTGGGGAACATGTCCTCGCTTTTTTTCATCACCAGACGCCGCGCTCGACGTTCGTCAAAGACACTGGATTGGTTGGATTCAGTGACTCGGAGTGAAACCAACCAATCAGTGTCACGGACGTCGATCGCGGCGTCTGCAGAGGAAAAAAGCGAGGACATATTTTACACCTTTAAAAAGGGACTCTAACATGCTCCTTGCATTTGCAGAGAGGAAGCAGGTTTTTAAGGAATCCATTTTAAGGATCCAAAACAAAAGTCTATGAAATAACTACTAAAACAATTACAAGTAAAATAATTAATATTTAAACTATTAATAAATAAAATTATTTATCTACAAGGGTATTTTAATATTTAAATCAAAGTTATTCAGGGATTAGCCTACTGACGCCTAAGGTTCGAATACAAACACCTTCGATCGGTTAATAAGCTTCAATAGGTTATAGTTCAGGTGAGTCGGTATGATTGCACATTCAACCATCACAATCTTCACCCACGAGATGTGCTACAGGGGTACTGTTCAATGATTCCCCTTTCCAATTTACTGCATATCTTGAGGAGAATTTTTGAAGCACCTGAAATTTAATTTTGTTTAATTTCTTAGTTCTTTTAAGCTTCAAGTTCGATTGTTCGAATTCATACATTTTCGAAAGTGTACGTAGCTGGTAATCTGTGAAGATTGCTAATACACCATTCTCAATGCACACTATGCACGACCTGGTGCCGAGATTAAATGTAGAAGGATAAACAATCCATTTTTGCATCGGTGAAAAACAAAAACACGAGCTTCACGAAATAACAAACGATATTTTTTAATACACGGAAACGATGCCGAATCCGACACAAGTGCTTTTGTTTATCCGTCTCATGATGTTACTTCCATAGGGTCCATAATTTCGAATATGTATGCGTTACATTTCAAAATATCACTTCAGTGTCACATTCAAGTTTGTGACGACGTCACTTTTAACAGCACATCCTTCAAACCGCAGTGTCGCAGTAGCTGGGAGGGTCGTCCTCCTCCTCTTCGACTTCGTCTTCGTTTTGCGTCGTCGTCGGCAGCACCTCGTCGTTGCAGCAGGACGAGGAGGGGGGCCCGTCGGTGGTGGTGTCGGTGGTGTGGTCGCCCGTCTGCGAGGTGGACCGGGACCCGGTGGTGGTGGTGGAGAGTGGCGGAGGGCAGTCGAGCACTCTGCGCAGGATCAGCTGCTGATCGGGGTGGTGGAGCTTCGTGAAGCTGTTCTTGATCGGGTGGGGGGAACCACGGTGAACTGCGGGGCTGCCTGTGAAGTGTTACAACCAAAATGAATGACTGCGTTGGTCTTATAAAATATAGAGGTATTTAGAGAATAATATAGATAGAATATAAAGATATTGTATAGAGATATTTCTTCGAAAATACTCGAGGCCTGTAGAGATATTTAGAGAATAATATAGATAGAATATAAAGATATTATATAGAGATATTTCTTCGAAAATACTTGAGGACCGTTAAGGCGGGTTTACACTATGTAGCAAAACAGCTATATAGCTCTGCTACAAGTTTTATAAAACGCCACTTAAAATCAGCTATATAGCTCTGCTACAAGTTTTATAAAACGCTACTTAAAAGCAGCTATATAGCTCTGCTACAAGTTTTATAAAACGCCACTTAAAAGCAGCTATATAGCTCTGCCACAAGTTTTATAAAACGCCACTTAAAAGCAGCTATATAGCTATGCTACAAGTTTTATAAAACGCCACTTAAAAGCAGCTATATAGCTCTGCTACAAGTTTTATAAAACGCAACTTAAAAGCAGCTATATAGCTCTGCTACAAGTTTTATAAAACGCCACTTAAAAGCAGCTATATAGCTATGCTATATAGTTCAAATCAAGGGATATTTACCTGGAAATAAACTATCCATCGGTTGTCGGTAAGAAAAAGCCAGGTTTACACTCTGTAGTAAAAACTTTCTTATTTTGTTTATTAAAAAGTTTCTTAAAGACTTTCTTATTTTGTAAATACATTTATTAATTTAAAAAAAAGTCTACAGTTTTCTACATAACAGGTCTTATTAATTTAGAAATATCGTACTCATTTTCGGATATTTTTTTTAATAATCTCAGCAAGCGCATGAGGTAGTTAAAGAGTTAGGATGACAATATCTTTTTTCTTTTATAGCAAATTAAAATAGTACACTCATACATTTCTTGTATGGCATACTTATAAAATCTGATTTTCAATGTAGATATTTCTAGTTTTAAGGGAATATACCTCAGACAATTCTCGGTTTTGAAAAAGTAAAAGAAAAACATTTATGGAATTGAACAATGACTCCACGGACAATTAGGTCCCTATTGCTGACGACAGTTGGGACACACTGTGTTATATCAATGTAAAGATTGGCTTCAAAGTTGGGCTGTTAATGATTAACTCCGTCAAGTTTTTTTTTTCTCTCCTCTAAAATTGATCAAAGTAGACTTAACGGGGTTTAACATAACAGACCTCACTTGTCTTACAAGAAGCACAATTATTATTTTTTGCATTGACACATTAAAAAAAATTGCAAAAACATTAGAATTACGTTTGATGTTTAAAAAATTATTAGAGTTATGAATTCAAAATCAGTTAAGAGCCAATATAAACTTCAGTAAGAATTTAAAAAACAAACAAAAAACACCGGGTGTAGCTGTTGTACGACCAGAAGAAGTTTTACAAAACACGTCATTTCTGCCGATTTAGCCAATCATTATTTAGTATAAATAACATTGATCGCCAACGCAAAACATCGCCAAACATAAAGGGATATAAACAAGCTGTTATGTCACACGCTTCGGGGCTGCATCCACTACCCTATACGCCCTTTGCGGTATTTCGAAGTTTTGTACACATCGGCGCCAAATTTCCTATCGAATGATACTAAACTTATCTAAATTGGGCTGTTTGCCCATGAGTTATAATGTGTGAACGGATCCCCCTAAAAAGGACGTTTCACGCCAAAAAATAGTAAAAAATGTCCGAATTAGTGAGTATTTGTAAAATGGCTGTAAATATCCAACTTAGAAGCTTCCAAAAGTCGTTTAGGTATCAATTGATATAAGAATAATTGTTACTTATCTGCTGAAAGTAAATTTTTTCTAGTTTAATTAGTGAAAAATGTTTGATATATGACAGAAAAATATAGGTTTTTAATATTAGTTCAAACAATTACGAGTGTTTTCACTTGAGTTTTACCGTATTTTAAAAGTGCATTTTATTATTCATTGCACAGTAAAAAGAGGGGGCTTAAAAATGAGTATGAACGTACTCGTTTTTCTTTGATTACAATTGCATCGTCAATGAGCGATGACGCACTTAAATTTAAGTAATCGTACTTTCGCAAAAATGAGCAGTGGGATTTACTATTGCTAATCTCAGCTTCTGTTCAAGCCATCTTGACAAAGCGACCTGAAGAATTTAAAATATGTGCTCAGAAGATGGTTTTCCACATGATTTGATGTCGATTGCTTAAATGGAAATTGAGTTATTACAATTCAATTATCTTATTTCCCATTTTTTGGTATAACTTTTTAACATATCTTCTGTATATAACTTCTTGTAGTCGTCCTGGTAGTTTAACGGATAAGGCTCTGGGCTGCGGTGACTGTGGATATGGGTTCGATTCTAGGTAAGTATTGTTTGTAATTGTCGATATTTATTGAAAGTGATTTATGAAGGTAGCTTATGTAGGCTAACATATGCTCTTTTTATTCATTTTTAACCATTGTACTCATTTTTAATTACATGTCTTTTTCAAAACTGAAACTTATGTATTCGGAGCCATGGTAAGCATGGAATGTATTCAAAAAAGAGTACATTATACTTATTTTTGAATTCCTATTTTCAACAGTGTGGGGTCTTTATTATTATTTTATTGTGATATTAGCAATAAAATGCGATACCTTCTCTTGATATGCTTCCGGAAAAGTTCGAAGGGGATCTCTGAGTCTGAATGTAGTAGTCATTGATCATGCCGTCGCTTTGAACCATTCCCGGCAAACGGCGGGCACTGGTGGTCTGTGCTACCTGAGGAAATAAAGAATAATGTATAACTTTAGGTATCTTTTGCTTCATATTTATTTGACACTAGCTGAAGTACCTGGCGTTTCCTGGACATTACGCAAAGTGTTAGCCGATTTTTTTTTTACCGTAGTGCCATCTAGCGGTTTTAGTAAGAAGTCATTTCTGTTTTAAGGAGTGAGAAGGAGGATGGAACTGGTTTAACGAAATTTTATGTTGACAGTGATCTTCCTCTCGTTTTGAAGATCAAGTGTGCAAAATTACATCATACTCCTAATAACTAAATAAGCGCAGAGTTAAAACACATACATCCTGTAGGATATCAATGGTCATTTTCCCATCACCCCTGCTTGTTTGTAATAGAACAACCCATGCATATAAACTTGTAACCTAGTGGTGGCAACACCCTATTCATTCATGTTTACAATCTTCATGTGATCGGTCCTGTGTCGTCCCAGTGGGACAATCCCGTAGGCACCCTCTTAAATGTTCCTATCTTTAAATATTATCTTAGCTTGAACCTAAAGTTTAAATATATTTCAATAATGTCATATGTACCCTTTTGTATTCCTTTCTTTGCTAAAACACCTACACATCCGCACTACAAAGACATTTCCCTCCTCCCCCTCTGTTACACGAACACACAAATTATTCTAGTTGGTTGTGTAAAAAGTACCCCAGAAATATTATATGAAATCCCCTCTCTAAAAAAACACGGATATTCCTCACCTGATATCCATCCGAAAATGCGAAGAGGCAATGATCCAGGCACGTAGGTAAGGGGGTGGTTCAGGGAGTTCAAACCCCTCCCATTAAAGTCACGAAAAAAAATTAAAATTAAATTACCGTAAAAATCATAACAATACTTTAAAAAACTAGAAAAATTTCAATTTCTTGTATAATACTTGTTGAGTTATTTTTTTCGAAAGGCTTCAAAAACATGTTTTGAGATAATTTTTTATCTCAAACTAAGCGTAAGATGATGTCATCGTGTTTCATTATATAGCATTTGAATTTCGTCTAGTAGGGGAAAGATTTTCAAACGGCATCCATATATTTTAAACAAGGAATCTTAAAATGTAAATGTGTTCGCTAAATTTATTTCATAACTAGGGAGTGATATTTACTCATTTTAAAAATAGTTAATGACTGATATTGGTAACGCTTTCATGAAAAATAAATGATAACAGTTGCCATTTCGATATTTATGTGCCAACGTATTCCTGTTTACTTGAATAAATATTAATAAGTTTTTAAAAAATGGGGGTTTTAATTTTGAGGGGGGAGGGAAATAAGTTACTCAGTCACTAAACCACCCCCATGAAAAATCTATACCTACGTGCCTGCAATGATCACCCAAGAATCGCTGCATAAAAACACACAATAAGTTAATCGCAATTGATGTCTTTTTCTGAACGCCCCGAAAACTAAATCAAACCTCTCCGATAGCAAATGAACTCTGCTATCCTTCCCACAAGACAACATCAGTAAAATATCGTGATTCAATCATTAGATAAACGATACAATATCGATAATCTCCAAAAAATATATTTTGATCCAATGTGTTCTGATATTGAAATAATTGTTATCTTAATAATATTTTTATCGTAATAGTATCAAGAAATGTTGTGATCATTTTCAATCGTTCGTTAAATTTGGACATATGCCAATAACGAAGTAAATATCGCAATTCAACCTAGTTTGTTATAAAATGACAGTTATCAAGAACAAGTTTGTTTCAATCAAGGTCGATTTGAAAGTGGGAGCAGATCGTTCTTCTGTCCCGGTTCCTTTTTAGTAACATATTAATAATTTTTTTAACCTGTTCTTTTTTTAACTCTTGTTTTGTTAACTTTTTTGACGGTTTCTGAGATTCTGATCAAATTATACAGCGCATCTATTAATTTTTTGAATAACTTATTTTATTCAATATATATTTTTTCGATTTCGAAATACTATTTTTTTTGAGGAAATAAAGAACTGTTTTTATTTAAAAAATAATATATTTAATTATCGTAAATTGAAATAATGATATCTTTAAACTGTTATTCTAATTTCGCTCATCCCTAATTTGAAGTACTTAATCCTCACAGTAACACGTTGTTTTCAAGCATTTTTTTTATACTCATTTTATACATGAAATAAAATATATCGTTGGCTTAGAATGAAAACCAGCTATATTTAAACCACATATTTAGTTTCGTTGGAACTGATTAGCGACGAAATTCAAGGTCAGGTAGCCGACAAAGAAGTAATCGGAATAAATGATCCTGAATTATTGTCGTCAACCAGGCGCGTAGGAGAGGGTTTGTTAGGTTTCGTGGACCTTTCGTGGACCTCGCCGGCATCGGTTGCAACTACATGAAAAAATATAATTGGATAAGATATCATCCCATCGCCGGCGCCGTCACTGACTCCGTTTTTCCTGATGTGTGAAAAGCGACCTTACTCTCAGAGTTATGGGTTATTCGATGGAACCAGATTAAAGGGGCATTACCCAAAATGTGTAGCAAACACGTTACCTATACCGAATGAAAAACCATTCAAATTATATTGAACTTCAGGAAAATTGAAAAAGTAAAGACAGAATAAATAACCGTATTTAAAACATAAGTTGTTCTGGAAACAAAATAAATAACTTAATTTTGTTATTAGGAAGATGACTCTAGTTGCATTGTGAGCTGCAAAGTAGATTATTTAAATGTGTTAGATAGGAGCCCTAATTGAATTTATTAGAGACACATTTCAATTAAAATTGGAGCGAAATATGAATATTTGCGATTCTACAATTAAATTGAAGTTTTTAGTTCGCTATTAAAGTAAACATCCATCCACTTTATACAGTTAGTTTGTGTAAATAACTTAATTTGTTTAAAACATTGAATGGCATAATTTAATGTAAATAATACTGAAATGAATTTTAAAGGTCATGCTTTTTGTTTTGTTTAACAACTTACAGATGTTTTCTTATTTAAATTAATTTATTAACTCTTATTTTAAAAGTGTAAATATGATTTCAAGTAACGCATCAAATATATGACTTTTTTTTATTATAACCTCAGTATTAAATATCAATAAAATCAAGGTTTTTTACTCCAATTTGAATATTAGATTAAATATTAAGGTTAAATAAGACGGATTACAGATTAAATAAGACGTTGAGATCTCAATTTAAACAATAAGTTTACCTTCACTATTTTCTTCGTTGAATTAACTTTGCAGAAGAGCTATGATATGGGTGAGGGATCTATCCAAAAAGAAAGACCCGTGAAAACGGTTTGTAGTTTTGAACTCGTGGATCACGGCAGCTTGAATAACACCAATCACACGGTAAATATCTTTTTGTGGACGACGAGAAACGTAACTCGCAACCCCCTGAATACGAATTCTCTGAACTCACAATACATAAATCGAACCCACTTCTTTTCGAATATGAAGTCGGTACTTTTCCTACAAAGTCAACTGCCAGCCAACCTATTAAAAGTAATGGTAAGTAATTTTTTTTTAAATCCGTAAATAACCTGGAACCTTCTATTTAACCACCATACAATACCTGATTATGCGATAAAAGCCACGTGTAAATAAACTGCCACGATTAAAAAGTGCCACGAATTTAGTGGTTAAAGTTATCTCCGCCGTTTACTTGAATCTTAAAATTACCCATCCTCCAATTATTGATCTAATGTACTACTTTTGCTTGAACATATACATGGTATTTCTGTTGCAAATATGGAAGTCGTTTTGGACATCTCATCTCTTTGATCAGTCGATTTTGGAAACGGGCAACGGCATATTGCTTTTAAAAAACATCTGATACCCCCTTGGAGCAGTCGTTTAGGACTTCCCTTAGAGAAGTCGATTTTGTCATATCAACCCCTTTCGTGCAATCGTTCCGAAAATCTCCCGTCATAATATTTTTTTTCGCTGGAATTCAACCTAAATTCAACCCAAATTAAATTCTACAAGCAAGTTTGAAAAAAGTATGTTTAAACTCTGCAAATAATAATAAAAAAAACTACATATTTTCTAATTTTATTTATCTACGACCTCCCTAAAATTTTAATAGCTAAATTCATGGCTTTCCCCCTGGTTTTTCGTAATACCATTATATTTACATTGCTGTTTAGCAGTTGTGGATATCCTGAAGTTCTCACCTGTCTGTGGTTGGCCACCCTCATCGAGTTCCTGTACAGCGCCTTGACGGACGACACCTGCCTCTGCTGGCCCATGTTGGTGGACAGCGTCCTCCCGTGCACGCAGGACCCTCCCCTGCGCGGGGGGCACACGCCCCACCTGCCCAGCAGTGCGAGCGCGTCCCGCCTGTACTGTTTGGTGAGGATGGCGTACAGGAATGGGTTGCAGCACGAGTTGAGAGGGTAGAAGAAGACGAGCAGGATCTTGGAGCGGGGCACGTCGATGAGGGGGTGTCCCGCAACTGCTGTCAGGCCGAAGAAGGCGATGGGCGCCCAGCACGCGAAGTCGGTGAAGACCAGCATAGCCATGCGCTTGGCGACGGACAGGTCGGATCGGACGGCCCTGGGTTGGGGAAAAAGGTTCAGGAAATATAGCACATACTCATACACAAACTAGTTCTAGCGTTAAGCCATACTCAAGTCCAGCCTGGCCACATACGTTCCAAGGTTGGTCATGGATGAGTGGCATGGCTGCTCCACCATTGACAATGATGGTCAAATGTTGGGGGCTGGAAGGATGGTCGAAGAGACGGACCAAGACGTTCCAACCCCAGCCCCAAATTCAAGGAGCTTCCTTTCTTCTCGATTTTTTCATTCGTCTGGCCCGTTAATTATTTTTTCATATCGTGTTGTCTCGTGTCGCTTGTGCTTCGTGTTTTTGTCTGCAAGTGTTCGCCTGTTGTGAACATTTTAGATATGTATAGTATTTAATTCATTAATTAATGTTTTTCTACTTGCTGCCGAATAATTGGATGGGATGGTCCATGGAGAGTGTTCTGGAACTAAACATTCACCAAGGAACATTGGGGTACACTCATATTCAGCATGGTCTGAAAGTCTAGACCAGAAGTTCCCAATTTACAAAAAACCACGCACCCTTTACTAATACATGACCGCTTAATACGTTTTACCATTTTTTCTTTGTGACCCCGCGGACCCCCTAACATCAACCCGCAGACCCCTAACATCAATCCGCGGACCCCCTAACATCAACCCGCGGACCCCCTAATATCAACCAGCGAATCCCCGGGGTTCCGCGGACCACCAATTGGAAACCAATGGTCTAGTCATTCGCATATATTTGCTTCCAATGTTCGCTTACCTCTGCTGCAATGAAGCAGGCTAAACACCGCCCCAGCATGTCCCTCATTGCTCATTGGCGTATATTTTCTTCCACAACACTCTTCAATGATACCAGTTATTTTGAAGTAGGTTGACCAATGTGTGGCAGATGGATTGGAAGATCGTGAAGGCAAACTGTTTCTTTGACTTGGTGCTGGAAGGCCCTGGTCGTTCTTTTCGACCAGTCTTCCAATACCTTACATTTGAAGTCCAACAATACCCTACAGCTTCCAACATTTGAAGATCATTGCGAATGATGGAGCAGCCACATTACTCTCTCAAGACCAACTTTGGTGCATATTGAGCTAGGATAGACACGAGTCGAGAACTGGCTTAACTTGGCTCGCAGTAATACAATTTCAATAGCGCCATTGCTGGTCGCAAAAGCTCTTTTAAGATCGTTAAAGTGTTCCTTGGTTGGTTTCAAAATGCTTTCAGATAATTCATTCGTATTAGAAAATCGGATTGGCAGGGATATGATATTTATTTACAATATTTCTTAAAATTCTGTTGACTTTTAAAATTACCTCATCATAGCATTAAAAATTCCCCTTCGAAAGGTGTATTTCAATTTGAGCAGTTAACAGTTATCGGAAAAATGGTTACGCCAAGTTCAGTTTGCGTATATGTCTTAATTAAAAATGAGATTTATTTTTGTTATTAGCGATTTTTGGTTTTATCTTAAAGCTTTCATACACGCTATTGATTATTCTACAGTTGGGATTACAAAACTATTTTGTCGATTGTTGGAAGCAAAAAGTAGAATATAAGGCAGTTTATTTCATATATTTTATCTGAAATTGTTCCATAAAGCAAGCCTGATAAACGATAACAATTAAGGATATAAATTATGTGTCGCTTAACTAAGAGTATTTATAACAATTCCACATATTTTATGTAAATGATAAAAAACAATAGTGTTTTACATACAATTTATTTTAGAAACCACAACAAGTACAGAAGAACTCCAATTATCCGGACTCTAGTTATTCGGATCGCTTTGAGGAAAAAAATCAGCAGAATCATTTTCAAAGTTTCTTATTAAATGAATGATAAAAAAGTGCCCTAGTGTGGCGATAGAGGATATACAAAGACGACGAGTCGCCATTCTTATCAAAAGGAATGATACATTTTAATACAGCATGCAAGTACAAACTGTAAACAAAGTTGTTTTAATAGTCATTAAATTATATTAAATAATAAAAGAAAATTCTTTTTTTTACTAAGAAATAACCTTTTATCGTGAATTATCCAATTATTCGGATATTCGATTATTCGGATTGGGTCTGGTCCCAATCGGATAATTGGAATTCTACTAGATCTAAAATGACTTTTTCGGGCCAATTGTTCGAGAAGATTATTGTTTGCTAACTTCTTTGTAGATAAAGATAGACAAAAAATATTCTTAATTCATTCAAAAAGGGAGAATATCTTCAATGATTGGTGTTTAAATTTATGAGCACATTACAAAAACACATATGGAGTTTTACTTTAAACGAGATTTTCCAAACTATAGAAATAACCGAATAATCACAGTACTTAAAACGCTAAATAACCGACTCATTTCCCTCTTCAGTCCCGAGTAAATTATACAGATGTCAAAACAGAACATTTAAGGGAATAAACTCTCTCATAATTTATTCTTTTTACAATAATCTGAAACATCTTCGATTAAACGTCGCTCTCGTAATTGTCTCCGATTTAAAGAAAACATCACCATAATCAATCGACACATTACAAGAAAAACTTGCTTGGTCTAGCGGAATCTTACATAAAAAAAGTTTTCCTTTCAGAATACATATAATAAAAAAAGGACGATGACTTCTCTCTGAGGCAGAAATGATTAAACAAGTGACCCAAGAGAAAAGCATTAGCGAGAGAAGGGGAAATGCCATTACAAGTATATCTCCAAAAGACTTGAGTTCGGGAAAAAAGCAATAACTGTGAGAACCGATCACATTAATTTCCTTTCGTTCTACCTCTGCGAAGCGACGACAAGTACATGCGTTGGATTCACGCCATCTTATTTAACTGGAGGTGAATTTAGTCTGGGGCGGTGGCAACCCCCATTGTGAGCGAATCTTATTCGCTTCTCCTCTGAGGAATTGAAGTGAAGTGATAAATTTAAATGGCGGATTCGTTTGGAAAGGTTCTTGAAAGTTTATTAAAGTGGAAAGGTTTTGGGGAATCATAGGGTTTTATGTTTTTGCGGAAATCCTTAAAGAGTATCTGGTTTCTGACGCCTAACGTCTTTAAAATCGGTTCATGATAAGAGGGGTATGCAAGACGAAATTGAGCGTAACGAAAACATGCTTGAGCTGCGAAATAGCGTAGGCGCTGTAAAGGGTTATAGGGCGAAGTGAACCGTAATGAAAACATGGTATTACTAGCTGTTTGGCACTACATTGCTGGAGAACTCGTTAAGGAATCTATAGTTTAACCCTCTGACGGAGCTAAACGACGTTAGTCGTCCAAGGAATTCCAGTTTTTCTAGCCGGAAAGTTCCAATTGCGGCCCACGGCAACCTTTTGTCGGGGCGATAAACAATTGTGTTCTTCTATGAGAATATGGTAACCGGGCTCTCTTAGGACCGCAATTGGGCTATTGCCTCTCTAGCAATGCACACAAACATTAAATTCATAAAAGTATTCGATGTTGAAATATTTTTAAAATCTAATGCGTTGGGGTGTTCCTTGGAAGATATATCTATAATAATAATTATAATTAAAAATTATATATGTAATATACATTCTTGGAAATATAGAGTAAACCATTTTGAAGAGAAAACAACTTTACAATTTTGCTGTTTTTATAACCGCTCAGAGGTTTAAAAAAAATTGAGTGGAAACCGTTGGGACTCGATCCCGCAACCTGAGGTACAGAATTCCCGTTCGCTACCGACCAAGCTACAAAGGGCCGTTCTAGTTAGATCTTGGAAATATTTTTTTTAAGATGTTTCTTTATTCAATAATTCTTTTATACACATTTTTTATACAAATTATTGATATTTATGAGATGAACGTACGATTTGCCTCAGGGAAATTCTCCTTATTTTGATACCTCATTTGTTAAGAATCATTGCGTGTAAGAGGAGTAAAAGGGATCTGTACTATAGAAATAATATATATGATAATTTATTCTTCACTTTGTAACTAATAATGATATTTTAGTGGTGGCGTTATCGTTGTTGACCTCACGACAGTCGATACAAAAGTAGTAAATAATTTGTCAATAATTCAAAAAGGGGCAACTCATTTGAGTTTCACTTTACACGTAGTGGAACCTGCGGCCGTCTTTGTAGTTACGGCTATCCAATTTTTTAAAATTTTAACCTATTGTATCCAGATATACATTGATTTTTTAGTGTAAGGCTAAAATTTATTGTGTAGTAAAAATCTTGAAACTTTCGTGAGATAAATATATCTAAAATCATTGAATTTTTTCAACACCAATATTATGAAAGAAGTAATAAATATTAAAAACATTAATGATTTAAAATGGAATCTATCTAACATCTTTAAAATAATTTATTTATACTATCATTCTGCTTCGATTTTAACGTATAATTTGTTTAGTAACAATTTTCACTTATATTTTACAATTCACTTTGTTAACTCTTGAATAAGTAATTTTTTACAAGCCAACAAAATTAGGAAATCACAGTTATGACAAATTTTATTTATTTGTATAGTTTAAGTATTTTATATGTTTTTTTATTGACATTTTTGGGTTTTTTATAATCATCATTAACCAGAACGTCACCCGTCTTTTACATAAAAAAAACGGGATCGTTAACAAAATGAATTTGAAAAAATAAGAAAGAATGCAGAGAAATAAGAAAGAAAAGCGGGCGATAAACTTGTTTAGCTGATACAATTGAAAGACACAATTGAAATGGTACAATGAATATACCTTGTTATATATATTTACAACTTTATCATCTTGTTTGTGAGAAGTCTCAAGCATTCAATTTAATTGGTGCCGTGTCGAAATTTTTTTCCAAGAAAATAAATCAGAAAATTGTGTTAGAAATGCCTAACATAAAGCGCGATTTTGTGAGTTTCTGCTTGCATAGTCTCTATTTTATAAATGGTGTATATTTTGTTTAAAGGAAATATTTCAAAATTCCAACGAAAATGTTGTTGTAATTTGGTTTGTTGACACAACAACAATCTTGTGCGCAATAATAGATAAACAAGGAGTCCATTTTTTATTTAATCAGTACTTAACAGTCTTTCACGGAAAATAATAAGGTAGTATCGGTTGCATTTGAGGAATTATAATCAGTAACAATTACATGGTTTGTTAAATTTTGTATTGAATATTGGAAATTTTATATTGATCGATAAAGAACAATCGAAAACATTTGGCGAATGCGAATTCATCAAATGTTTTTGATTGATCCCGATTGATGAATTATAATCAGTAATAATTACTTGGTTTGTTAAATTTTGTATTGAATATTGGAAAGTTTATTGGGATCAATCAAAAACAATCAAAAACATTTGATGAATGCAAATTCATCAAATGTTTTTGATCGAACTCGATTGATGAACTATAATCAGTGATAATTACTTGGTTGGTTTGTTAAATTTTGTATTGAATATTGGAAAGTTTATAGGGGAAAAATTATAGGGATCTATCAAAAACAATCGAAAATCTTTGATGAACGCAAATTCATCAAATGTTTTTGATCGAACCCGATTGATAAATTATAATCAGTAATAATTACTTTGTTTGTTAAATTTTGTATTGAATATTGGAAAGTTTATAGGGGTCAATCATAAATAATCGAAAACATTTGATTAACGCTAATTCATCAAATGTTTTTGATTGATCTCGATTGATGAATTATAATCAGTAATAATTACTTGGTTTGTTAAATTTTGTATTGATTATTGGAAAGTTTATAGGGATCTATCAAAAACATTCAAAAACATTTGATGAATGCAAATTCATGAAATATTTTTTATTGATCTCGATTGATGAATTATAATCAGTAATAATTACTTGGTTTGTTAAATTTTGTATTGAATATTGGAAAGTTTATAGGGATCAATAAAAAAACAATCGAAAACATTTGATGAATGCAAATTCATCAAATGTTTTTGATTGATACCAATAAACTTTCCAATATTCAATACAAATTTTAACAAACTAAGCAATTATTACTGACTATAATTCTTCAAATGCAACTTCAAGGAATTACACAAAACCCCCAATAATTAACTTTAAATCAATTTGTAACTATAACGAGACACTAAATCTCTAAAATAAGCATATCTTAACATTTTAACGAGGTATTTGCTTTCAGATTATACGTTTTAGCTTTGTACATTTACTACTTTCTGTGGCTTTCTGGAAAATTTATGCAATTCTGCATACTAAAACGAGCAGCTTACACGAACTCTCACAAAAGCGAGGTCTAAAATTATGATTTATCATTCAAATTGAAAGCCCACTAGTCTCTGGACGCCTCCATTTCCAGAAAGTGAAATAACGTTATAAATTTTAAATTGCCGCATATTACAGTCCGCCACAGCGCTTGCCAGAGATTTAGCTTCATCGTGGAAATGCAGAAGTTCTTTCCCCAGCGTAAAAGCCTTGCAGATTTATGAAGCAAAACGCATAAAGTAAACAAGACGGCCATTTTCTCAAGATGTTCGGCGATGTAGCATCATGGAAATAAAGTAAATAGAAAGTGGACTCGAATAAAGACATCGGAGTCTCCCTAGAAAAACTATTTTCATCATGGATAAAAGTGATCAGATACGACTTCCATTTGGTAATATTCTTCGGTGCAAAGAAATATTCTGGTTGTTTATTTTAAGGGTGCTTTTATGCCATGGAAATCGAAACACGAAAGGGTAAAAGTTTCGTGGGGGGAGAAATTACGGATATGGAAACTTGTTTTGTTAAGTATGTCAGTTTCCCATTGAGCGTTTTGATCGATGTTGGTTGAAGAATTGAAAAGAGCTTAATCTGTTTGGGTATTTTTTTTTTAATTTGATACTTTGCTGTTGATAAGTTAATGCTTTTATTTTAATTCTGTGTTGCATTCAATAACTTATTTAATTTGAATAAGTTTTTTTTATTATATATAAATGGAAGATTTTGCTAAAGTGATTGATGATCTTTTATATCGAGTATCCTGTATTTATTTGCTTATTAGTTGAATTCTTGTAGAGTTGTAGGAAATGAAAATGTTAAATATTTACTTTCATTAGAATATGATTTATGATAAATATAATTAAGAAGCAATTTTAAATGATAAATCAAGTTTATTATGTATTCGAATATTTTTTATTTAGTTTAAGATTTTTAAACTTAATTTTTATATCCCACAATAAATATTAAGGTTTTATAATATAAATTAAAAAAAAAACTATACAATAACTAACTCTAGAAACAATACTTTTTTTTGTATTTGAATAGAGGGTTACAGTTGAATCATCCCTTTTATTTAATTGATTCTATACCAAACAATCGATTGTTTAAGTATTATGAGAGAATAAACTGTTAACTTTATTATTTTTCACACGTTATTCTTTTTTAAAGATGATGACCTCTGTATGAGATTTATAATAAACTTTAATGATATTTTACTTTAGACGCACAATAAAAATCGGCGTACTGCTTACATGAAAGCTATTAAATGCTTAAAAATAAACATTGGCCCCCAACATTTATAGGTTATTTTAAAGCAAACGGTGTTAGGGAGAGGTTTTGGGTCTACTTGAAGTTAAGACATATGTAAAAGATAAAAACTCATCATATAAAAAATTGCGTGAAGGATATTTAAATACAAATGTAATTAAAAATACATAAAATCTAGACATGTTTCGGGACATACATTCCCTTCATGAGCAGAAATGAAAAGTCTGTGTGTACAACAAAATGAAAATAAACCTAGACTTGACAGTGTTGACAAATACCAAACAAAAATTGAAATAGTTTAATTAATAATTACTATTTTTTTGGTATTTGACAAAACTTTAAATTCTGGGTTTATTTTCATTTGATTGTGCATACAGACTTTTTATTTCTGCTGATGAAGGGAGATGTATCTCCCAAAACATGTCAAGATTTGTATTTTTAATGTTGCATTTGTATTTTAATAAAAGATATATGTAGTTAAGACATCTATCATAATAAAAGGAAGAGTCGGTGGATAGTAAAATACTTTCTTTTTGGAGTTCTTTTTACACGTTTTATAAAGGAATTTGAAACAAATACAATAGATCTTCCTTTTTCTTGCATTAAACATTCAATTTCAAAATGTTGGCGATGGTTTTATGCTGACTGTTTTTGCTGGGTACTTAGAGAGTTGCAACTAACTCACAAAATTACTCAAAAAAAAACTATTCCACCTACCTGTTAGCATGCAGATCAGGTGTATCTCGATTCCCACTCTTGCTGGAGACCCTGATGGACAGGTACATCTTCGCATAGCAGGTGCAGATGAGGAAGAAAGCCGCTCCCTTGATGCTCAGCAAGCATATGATGTACGCCAAATCGGCGATGTCCTTGTTCTCCATGGGCAGGCAGATGGAAGTCATGGCGTAACCGCTGATGCCCAGCACCGGCAAGGCGGCCATGACGAGTGCGTACAGCCAGCCGAGGGCCATCACCTTCGCGGCAGTGCCCAGGTGCAGTCGCCGGTTGAGGTGGATGGCGTATGTAATGGCGTACCACCGCTCGAGGGTGATGATGGTCAAGGTGAAGATGGACAGTTCGCTGGCGAACACGGTGAGGAAGCCGGCGATCTGGCAGCCTGAACCTGAAGGAAGGCATTGAGTGTCAAAGGACGCTAATTCTTATAAACTAAAAATAACTTTCCGTGCGTTAGTTGGTTGTCTATTTGAATTACGAGGGCTGCACAATTGGTTATAGGCGACGGCATCGAGTTCGTGTGATGGAAAAAAATAATACATAGTTATAAGGTGAGTAGCTATAAGGTATTATAACCTGAGTCATGGGCTATGTAGCCTGAGCCCCGTCCCTTAAAAAAGGATGGGGCAAAGTGGGTGCAGGCCTGAGTGTGGAACCTGAACCTAAAGGAAGGCATTGAGTGTCAAAACTTTTTAGAATACGTTAATCAAAAAAAAATTTGAGCCATTTTGAATATTTATCTATGCAACATTAGGAGGAACTTTGAACAGGTACTTTTAATTCTTGTAGAATAAAAATAACATTGCATGCGTTAGTTGGTTGTCCAGTTGAATTACGAGGGCTGCACAATTGGTTATTGGCGACGGCACCGAGTTCGTGTGATGGAAAAGAATAATAGTTATAAGGTATTATAACCTGAACCTGAAGGCAGGCATTGAGTGTCAGAACTTTTTAGAATACGTTAATCATAAAATGTTTCAGCCATTTTATATATATATATATATATATATATATATATATATATATATATATATATATATATATATATATATATATATATATATATATATATATATATATATATATATATATATATATATATATATATATATATATATATATATATATATATATATATATATATACCAGTCCTTCTCTTTATGGAACAAATTACGATTCCAGCAGACCTGGGTTTGATGCCTGCTGCCTTGCACTCCCACACCCCACGAAAGGTTACTTCTATTTCTTAAAATCGAGCACTGTATATATATTTATACAACTATGAGGATGTGACTAAAGTACCTTCAACAATTTTCTAACGTTTTTAATAATAACTCCGTTAAAATATAATAAACAACTAAATAACTTTTACTTTTGAACGCGAACGTTCTGTAATATTTTGTAGTACTAAACATTCTTTTTGAATTATCGTATGACATAATATTTTCCTTTTTGTTAAGGGACCCTAAAGATGTAAACAGTTCATTGAAATTCTTGTGAAAGGAATGTACTCAATTCTTATGTTATATTCGAGAATTTTTCTTGTTTTCTCCATTTATTGAAAGAAACCAAATGCTGTTTTGTTAAGAATATCCTTTTGTTGCGTTTTATTTTTTTTAAATGAAAATAATGAAAACACTATTATTCTTGGTTAAATATTATTATCAAAGGCAAAAAAAGGTTTGATTCAAAAAACACCTTTCAAAAGGAGTATTTTTCAAAAAAAAAATATATATATATATTCATGAAAGTAATTTTCACAATGAAAATAAAAAGCTAGTTAGTTGAATGTTGAATACTAAAGTTAATGTTTAATGCATTCACTTTATTCTTCGAATGACGTTCTTTAAAATGAATGAATATAAAATATTTTTTATAAAGTTTTATTATTATACACACAATATATTCTTTTGTCGTCTAACTATTTAAAAATTGTCAAAGATAATATGTAAAAAAATGCAGATACGTTGATAAAAAAAAATATTAAGCCTTTTCGGATTCATTTTTTTTAAAAAGTTGAAATTTTTTTATTAAAAATAAAGTTTATTGACTTCTATTTCTTTGACTAATTAAACAACAATAACATTGGTCTGCGATGAAAAAAATAAACTAAAAATTAATTAGAATTTAAAAAAAAAATAGTTTCTTGGATGCTAAAAGAACGAAGACTTTCGTCAAAAATAAATTTAAAAGCAGTATTATTGCCTAATGGAAATAAGCGTGCTTTTGTACATGTTCGGCATTCAGTTCATGAAATCTTTAATATGAAAATCTTGAATATCTTCAAAATGAAAATCTTTATTTGATACTTAATAAATATTCGTATACAAAACACAAATGGTCAGTTTGCGACAATATCTATGTAGCTTAGTCCATAGAGTGGTTACACGAAATCTTTGCGAATGGAACAGCCGTGACAGAAAAGAACATTCGGTAAATTAAGAAGGAAGACATTGGACAAAAATATGTAAAAGGAAAGTTTGATTAATAAAATAAGGTTTTACTTCCAGCGCTTCATACAAAATTATGTCTTATAAAACAATTTGGTAGGGCATTATCAAACAATTTGTTAGGGCATTATCAAACAATTTGAAAAATTTGGAAGAGCATTATCAAACAATTCGGTAAGGAATTTTCAAACAATTTGCCAAGGCATTACAAAAAAAGGAGAATATTTCAAATACGTTAGTGCAATTGTTCTAAATTTTTTTCGAGTCGCGTCGCCTTATTTTAATTAAGATTTGCCCACGGCACCCTATCCTAAGTAAAAGTATTACTAATCGTAAGTAAGAAATAAAAATAATTACCCCTCGTTAAAAACAATATCACGCGCGAGTTATTTTAAAAGATAATATGTAAAAAATTTATTTTCACTAGACTTTAACTATTGACTATTACTAGACTTACCAAATTGTTTGCGCGTTTATTTTCACTAGACTTTAACTATCAACTGAATGACTGAATCAATTCGGCAACGCTTGCTTATATATTCCGCCCGCAAGATCCGACCCCAGAACAGTTGAAATCTGTCGCGAAGAGTCTACTACGCACCTGATTTTTAAGGGAATGGAACAAGAAGGAGGAGCTCATTTTAAGTTCAGCCTTTTCGATCCACCTCACTTTCCTTTCATCGTTCTTACGGCTATTGACGTCACAAAAAATTTCAACGAATCATCTGTCTTGGTACATAGAAGTGTTATTACCGATCCTTTTGTAAAGTCGGCGGTTTACCGCATAGTTTTAGACAGCTTCCCTTTGGCGAGTTTTTAAACATTTTCCTTTTCCTTTGGCGAATTTTGTATCTATCTGTGCAGTTACGCCTCATTTGGTATTTTGATTATTTTTATTTTTATAATTACATTTTGAGAATCACTAAGAGTTCTGGTTCCCCGGGTCGCCGCGGCACACACTTTGGGAACCACTGCGTTAGTGAATAAAGTTCATGGGTGTTTCCTAAGCAAAGCTGAAGGAGGAAGCAAGGGCTAATCATCTAGGATTTATCCTAGTTTTGGGTAAAAGTTTATGAACGAATACTTAAATTTGAGTACGTCATCGCTCATTTACGATACAATTGTACCCAAAGAAACACGAGTACGTTCAGGTACTCATTTTTAAGTACCTTCATTTTACAGTGTACCTTGACTATTATCCTGAAAATTTAGCTGCATTCAGCGAGCACAAAGTGAAAGATTTCACCCAGGCATAAAGGAAATGAAAAGGTAAGTGTAATATCAGCACTGATGGGTGCTGAATAGAGACAATACCCTTCTAAGTTCACAAGAAGAAAAGTTAAAGAAAAAAATAGAGAAAAAGAGTAAACGCTACTCGAAGGATTTGTAACCTTTTTCATAAACTTGGTTTATCATTTAAATCCAAGATACAAATGTAAAAGTATTTATGAGGTGATAAAACAAAAATTTAAATGCTAAATAGTACACAGTCAAAAAAATGTATTAAAAAATTAGTTTGACTGCCGATAAGTCCTGGTTGTGATTGTTGAAATTTATTGAAAGTGCTTTATGAAGGCAGTCTATGTAGGCAAGCAACAGCTCTTTTTATTCATTTTTACTCAATTTTGAGTACATGTCTTTTTCAAAAATGAAACTATGTATTTGGAGCGATGATAAGCATCGAATTTAATCAGAAATGAATATATTTGACTTATTTTTAAATACGTATTTTTAACAGTGTATGATTTGAGTTATTTCCTCCAAAATATGAAATTGTTTTACGAAAAATCCTTACATGATAGAAAAAAAAATAATTTCATTTTGGAAAAAAAATATGGAAATAATATAAAAACACAGTTAACAAAACTAAAACAATTTTCAAAAAGTATTTTTCTTTGGTAGATCTGTGTAATTAAAGAAATAACTTGGGAATAACAAATATCACAGTTCTTTGAAACCTTTCAATATACTAGTAATAAAAAGCTTTTTTAATCTACTTATCATCATTGATAAATTAAACAATGAGTAATTTTATTAAAACAAATTCTATGGAAAGTATGTTTTTTTCAGGGCACATTTTAGCTTTGGTAAAAAAATTTATATGAAAATGTTTAGTATGGTTCACTAGCAGTAAGCTTAAAAAAGCTATAATTTTTCAATGAAAATATTTTATATTTAAATCGCAATTTTTTTTTATTTCTGTAAGTAGGTAATGTAAAAATGGTGGTTTATTAAAATTTTTTGTAAAAGGAAATTTTAAAAGTTTTTTTCAATAGATTTTGTTATGAGAGGATTTATAAACAAAATTAAATTAATAACTATGCATTTTTAAAATTATATTCAGTATTTAAAAACATAGTTGTGTTGTTTTTGAGTTTTATCTTCGTCCTTATTATAAAAACGTATTTTCATGTTAACACTCCTTTTTATGTTGCAGAACTCGTATTACATAAGAATGATTTTTTTTACTTCGACACAAATTCGTATTTGAAGCCAAAGAAATAGAGTTTCACGATTCACAGAGTTTCGATTTTGAAACCCGAAGGAGTAGTCCGATTTTTAAGGTTTAATTCAAAGTTTAATTGAATAAAAAATTATAAACTGACTAAAAATCAATATAAATTTGGACTAATAATCAATATAAATTTTGACTAATAATCAATATAAATTTTGACTAATAATCATTATAAATTTTGACTAATAATCAATATAAATTTTGACTAATAATCAATATAAATTTTTGACTAATAATCAATATAAATTTTGACTAATAATCAATATAAATTTTTGACTAATAGTCAATATAAATTTTGACTAATAATCAATATAAATTTTGACTAATAATCAATATAAATTTTTGACTAATAATCAATATAAATTTTGACTAATAATCAATATAAATTTTGACTAATAATCAATATAAATTTTGACTAATAATCAATATAAATTTTGACTAATAATCAATATAAATTTTGACTAATAATCAATATAAATTTTGACTAATAATCAATAAAATTTTTTGACTAATAGTCAATATAAATTTTGACTAATAATCAATATAAATTTTGACTAATAATCAATATAAATTTGGACTAAAAATCAATATAAATTTTGACTAATAATCAATATAAATTTTGACTAATAATCAATATAAATTTTGACTAATAATCAATATAAATTTTGACTAATAATCAATATAAATTTTGACTAATAATCAATATAAATTTTGACTAATAATCAATATAAATTTTGACTAATAATCAATATAAATTTTGACTAATAATCAATATAAATTTGGACTAATAATCAATATAAATTTGGACTAATAATCAATATAAATTTTGACTAATAATCAATATAAATTTTGACTAATAATCAATATAAATTTTGACTAAATATCAATATAAATTTTTGACTAATAGTCAATATAAATTTTGACTAATAATCAATATAAATTTTGACTAATAATCAATATAAATGTTTGACTAATAATCAATATAAATTTTGACTAATAATCAATATAAATTTTGACTAATAATCAATATAAATTTTGACTAATAATCAATATAAATTTGGACTAATAATCAATATAAATTTGGACTAATAATCAATATAAATTTTGACTAATAATCAATATAAATTTTGAGTAATAATCAATATAAATTTTGACTAATAATCAATATAAATTTTGACTAATAATCAATATAAATTTGGACTAATAATCAATATAAATTTGGACTAATAATCAATATAAATTTTGACTAATAATCAATATAAATTTTGACTAATAATCAATATAAATTTTGACTAATAATCAATATAAATTTTGACTAATAATCAATATAAATTTTGACTAATAATCAATATAAATTTTGACTAATAATCAATATAAATTTTGACTAATAATCAATAAAATTTTTTGACTAATAGTCAATATAAATTTTGACTAATAATCAATATAAATTTTGACTAATAATCAATATAAATTTGGACTAATAGTCAATATAAATTTTGACTAATAATCAATATAAATTTTGACTAATAATCATTATAAAATTTGACTAATAATCAATATAAATTTTGACTAATAATCATTATAAAATTTGACTAATAATCAATATAAATTTTGACTAATAATCAATATAAATTTTTGACTAATAATCAATATAAATTTTGACTAAATATCAATATAAATTTTTGACTAATAGTCAATATAAATTTTGACTAATAATCAATATAAATTTTGACTAATAATCAATATAAATTTTTGACTAATAATCAATATAAATTTTGACTAATAATCAATATAAATTTTGACTAATAATCAATATAAATTTTGACTAATAATCAATATAAATTTTGACTAATAATCAATATAAATTTTGACTAATAATTAATATAAATTTTGACTAATAATCAATATAAATTTTGACTAATAATCAATATAAATTTTGACTAATAATCAATATAAATTTTGACTAATAATCAATATAAATTTTGACTAATAATCAATATAAATTTTGACTGATAATCAATATAAATTTTGACTAATAATCAATATAAATTTTGACTAATAATCAATATAAATTTTGACTAATAATCAATATAAATTTTGACTAATAATCAATATAAATTTTGACTAATAATCAATATAAATTTTGACTAATAATCAATATAAATTTTGACTAATAATCAATATAAATTTTGACTAATAATCAATATAAATTTTGACTAATAATCAATATAAATTTTGACTAATAATCAATATAAATTTTGACTAATAATCAATATAAATTTGGACTAATAATCAATATAAATTTGGACTAATAATCAATATAAATTTTGACTAATAATCAATATAAATTTTGACTAATAATCAATATAAATTTTGACTAAATATCAATATAAATTTTTGACTAATAGTCAATATAAATTTTGACTAATAATCAATATAAATTTTGACTAATAATCAATATAAATTTTTGACTAATAATCAATATAAATTTTGACTAATAATCAATATAAATTTTGACTAATAATCAATATAAATTTTGACTAATAATCAATATAAATTTTTGACTAATAATCAATATAAATTTGGACTAATAATCAATATAAATTTTGACTAATAATCAATATAAATTTTGAGTAATAATCAATATAAATTTTGACTAATAATCAATATAAATTTTGACTAATAATCAATATAAATTTGGACTAATAATCAATATAAATTTGGACTAATAATCAATATAAATTTTGACTAATAATCAATATAAATTTTGACTAATAATCAATATAAATTTTGATTAATAATCAATATAAATTTTGACTAATAATCAATATAAATTTTGACTAATAATCAATATAAATTTTGACTAATAATCAATAAAATTTTTTGACTAATAGTCAATATAAATTTTGACTAATAATCAATATAAATTTTGACTAATAATCAATATAAATTTGGACTAATAGTCAATATAAATTTTGACTAATAATCAATATAAATTTTGACTAATAATCATTATAAAATTTGACTAATAATCAATATAAATTTTGACTAATAATCAATATAAATTTTTGACTAATAATCAATATAAATTTTGACTAAATATCAATATAAATTTTTGACTAATAGTCAATATAAATTTTGACTAATAATCAATATAAATTTTGACTAATAATCAATATAAATTTTTGACTAATAATCAATATAAATTTTGACTAATAATCAATATAAATTTTGACTAATAATCAATATAAATTTTGACTAATAATCAATATAAATTTTGACTAATAATCAATATAAATTTTGACTAATAATCAATATAAATTTTGACTAATAATCAATATAAATTTGGACTAATAATCAATATAAATTTTGACTAATAATCAATATAAATTTTGACTAATAATCAATATAAATTTTGACTAATAATCAATATAAATTTTGACTAATAATCAATATAAATTTTGACTAATAATCAATATAAATTTTGACTAATAATCAATATAAATTTTGACTAATAATCAATATAAATTTGGACTAATAATCGATATAAATTTTGACTAATAATCAATATAAATTTGGACTAATAATCAATATAAATTCTGACTAATAATCAATATAAATTTTGACTAATAATCAATATAAATTTTGACTAATAATCAATATAAATTTTGACTAATAATCAATATAAATTTGGACTAATAATCAATATAAATTTTGACTAATAATCAATATAAATTTTGACTAATAATCAATATAAATTTTGACTAATAATCAATATAAATTTTGACTAATAATCAATATAAATTTTGACTAATAATCAATATAAATTTTGACTAATAATCAATATAAATTTTGACTAATAATCAATATAAATTTGGACTAATAATCGATATAAATTTTGACTAATAATCAATATAAATTTGGACTAATAATCAATATAAATTCTGACTAATAATCAATATAAATTTTGACTAATAATTAATATAAATTTTGACTAATAATCAATATAAATTTTGACTAATAATCAATATAAATTTGGACTAATAATCAATATAAATTTTGACTAATAATCAATATAAATTTTGACTAATAATCAATATAAATTTGGACTAATAATCAATATAAATTTGGACTAATAATCAATATAAATTTTGACTAATAATCAATATAAATTTTGACTAATAATCAATATAAATTTTGACTAAATATCAATATAAATTTTTGACTAATAGTCAATATAAATTTTGACTAATAATCAATATAAATTTTGACTAATAATCAATATAAATTTTTGACTAATAATCAATATAAATTTTGACTAATAATCAATATAAATTTTGACTAATAATCAATATAAATTTTGACTAATAATCAATATAAATTTTTGACTAATAATCAATATAAATTTGGACTAATAATCAATATAAATTTTGACTAATAATCAATATAAATTTTGAGTAATAATCAATATAAATTTTGACTAATAATCAATATAAATTTTGACTAATAATCAATATAAATTTGGACTAATAATCAATATAAATTTGGACTAATAATCAATATAAATTTTGACTAATAATCAATATAAATTTTGACTAATAATCAATATAAATTTTGATTAATAATCAATATAAATTTTGACTAATAATCAATATAAATTTTGACTAATAATCAATATAAATTTTGACTAATAATCAATAAAATTTTTTGACTAATAGTCAATATAAATTTTGACTAATAATCAATATAAATTTTGACTAATAATCAATATAAATTTGGACTAATAGTCAATATAAATTTTGACTAATAATCAATATAAATTTTGACTAATAATCATTATAAAATTTGACTAATAATCAATATAAATTTTGACTAATAATCAATATAAATTTTTGACTAATAATCAATATAAATTTTGACTAAATATCAATATAAATTTTTGACTAATAGTCAATATAAATTTTGACTAATAATCAATATAAATTTTGACTAATAATCAATATAAATTTTTGACTAATAATCAATATAAATTTTGACTAATAATCAATATAAATTTTGACTAATAATCAATATAAATTTTGACTAATAATCAATATAAATTTTGACTAATAATCAATATAAATTTTGACTAATAATCAATATAAATTTTGACTAATAATCAATATAAATTTGGACTAATAATCAATATAAATTTTGACTAATAATCAATATAAATTTTGACTAATAATCAATATAAATTTTGACTAATAATCAATATAAATTTTGACTAATAATCAATATAAATTTTGACTAATAATCAATATAAATTTTGACTAATAATCAATATAAATTTTGACTAATAATCAATATAAATTTGGACTAATAATCGATATAAATTTTGACTAATAATCAATATAAATTTGGACTAATAATCAATATAAATTCTGACTAATAATCAATATAAATTTTGACTAATAATCAATATAAATTTTGACTAATAATCAATATAAATTTTGACTAATAATCAATATAAATTTGGACTAATAATCAATATAAATTTTGACTAATAATCAATATAAATTTTGACTAATAATCAATATAAATTTTGACTAATAATCAATATAAATTTTGACTAATAATCAATATAAATTTTGACTAATAATCAATATAAATTTTGACTAATAATCAATATAAATTTTGACTAATAATCAATATAAATTTGGACTAATAATCGATATAAATTTTGACTAATAATCAATATAAATTTGGACTAATAATCAATATAAATTCTGACTAATAATCAATATAAATTTTGACTAATAATTAATATAAATTTTGACTAATAATCAATATAAATTTTGACTAATAATCAATATAAATTTGGACTAATAATCAATATAAATTTTGAGTAATAATCAATATAAATTTTGACTAATAATCAATATAAATTTTGACTAATAATCAATATAAATTTTGACTAATAATCAATATAAATTTTGACTAATAATCAATATAAATTTTGACTAATAATCAATATAAATTTTGACTAATAATCAATATAAATTTTGACTAATAATCAATAAAATTTTTTGACTAATAGTCAATATAAATTTTGACTAATAATCAATATAAATTTTGACTAATAATCAATATAAATTTGGACTAATAGTCAATATAAATTTTGACTAATAATCAATATAAATTTTGACTAATAATCAATATAAATTTGGACTAATAATCAATATAAATTTTGACTAATAATCAATATAAATTTTGACTAATAATCAATATAAATTTTGACTAATAATCAATATAAATTTTGACTAATAATCAATATAAATTTTGACTAATAATCAATATAAATTTTGACTAATAATCAATATAAATTTTGACTAATAATCAATATAAATTTTGACTAATAATCAATATAAATTTTGACTAATAATCAATATAAATTTTGACTAATAATCAGTATAAATTTTGACTAATAATCAATATAAATTCTGACTAATACTCATATATATTATTTCTGTAGTAAAGATCCCTTTTACGGTCTTTGTATCAATGGATTTAAATACACGAGGTATCAAAAGAAAGATAATTTTTAGTAGCAGTGACGAATCGTACGTTCATATCATAAATATTAACGTTTTTTATTTCAATGAGTTTAAAATAATACGTTTAAACCTGTTTTTAAACAAACCGTTGATAATGCTGCCATCTATGAATGAACGGAAGCGTTAAACTTTTTATGATTTTTTGACTATAAGAAATACGCTATTATATTTTTATATTTTGCCCTTACAACGAATTGTGTGTGAGGAGGGAGGAGGGGGAGGGGAGTTCATGCGAAAATTATCGCACAGGCATGCTGGTCAATCTAAATTTTGACTAATAATCATTTGAATTTTGACTAATAATCATCTAAATTTTGACTAATAATCATCTGAATTTTGACTAATAATCATTAAAATTTTTACTAATAATCAACTGAATTTTGACTAATAATCATTAAAATTTTTACTAATAATCAACTTAATTTTGACTAATAATCATCTAAATTTTGACTAATAATCATCTAAATTTTGACTAAAACTCATCTAAATTTTGACTAATAATCATCTGAATTTTGACTAATAATCATCTAAATTTTGACTAATAATCATCTGAATTTTGACTAAAACTCATCTAAATTTTGACTAATAATCATCTGAATTTTGACTAATAATCATCTAAATTTTGACTAATAATCATCTAAATTTTGACTAAAACTCATCTAAATTTTGACTAATAATCATCTGAATTTTGACTAATAATCATCTAAATTTTGACTAATAATCATCTGAATTTTGACTAAAACTCATCTAAATTTTGACTAATAATCATCTGAATTTTGACTAATAATCATCTAAATTTTGACTAATAATCATCTGAATTTTGACTAATAATCATTAAAATTTTTACTAATAATCAACTTAATTTTGACTAATAATCATTAAAATTTTTACTAATAATCAACTTAATTTTGACTAATAATCATCTAAATTTTGACTAATAATCATCTAAATTTTGACTAAAACTCATCTAAATTTTGACTAATAATCATTAAAATTTTTACTAATAATCAACTTAATTTTGACTAATAATCATCTAAATTTTGACTAATAATCATCTAAATTTGCACTAACAATCATCTAAATTTTGACTAATAATCATCTAAATTTTGATTAATAATCATCTAAATTTTGACTAATAATCATCTAAATTTTGACTAATAATCATCTAAATTTTGACTAAGAATCATCTAAATTTTGACTAACAATCATCTAAATTTTGACTAATAATCATCTAAATTTTGACTAATAATCACCTAAATTTTGACTAATAATCATCTGAATTTTGACTAATAATCATGTAAAGTTTGACTAATAACCAATTTTTAGAGCTCATTTCAAATGCTTTTATACATTGAAAATTGCCATCTTTTTATCTGTCAAATTTTATCGTATAGCTTATCTTTTTTGTCGTAAAATTCGTACAACATTTAGCAGATACTTCCACTTGGTCACGAGTGATCACTTTAGCCCGACTGCTAGAGTATCGGCATAGCACACGCAAGGTACCCAGTTCGATTCTAAATGACTGCCGAGTACATATCAACACACACTTATAAATCCACCCCAAACTTTATCGCAAAAAAAAAGAAGCGACAACGGAAAAATATTTTCGAATCCTCCAAAACACACAAAATCCCCCTCTACCTCGATTAAACTCTCACATTACCAGAAATATAAGATCCCCCGAGGATTTCTGTATCCATTTTGTTCCGGATCTAATAAAACACCTGTGTCACTCTCCCGAAAGAAAGCGTTGCTAACGAACAGGTGTGACAGCTGTGAATCATGCATGGGGACGCGGCTGGGGGAACTGTTTTCCGGTCGCAGATAAATAACAATATTTTCGGAAGGTTGGGGCAATATACGTCGGCCGGCGAGAATTGTGTGGGCAGGTTAATTTATGGCCGGAATAAAGGATGTTTGGCCGGAGATACGGAATTGACTTTGGGAAAGTGGTCGAAAAAGATACCTCGCCTTTTGAAGGGATATCTAATAAGGTGTCAGGATATTAAAGGAGAGGCTTGGAAATTTTGTTGTTCATATTTTGTGTGGTGGGTGGTGTTATATATGTTACCGGCAAAGTACAGAATGCCTGCGTTTTCAGGCACAGTAAGAAATAAACGAATTATTTTAATGTATTATAAATTTTGCCAATACATTCCACAGATTGCCTAATACTTTTTAGGCAAAGTATTAAATTAGATTTTTGAAGCCCGTAGTTATGATAGAAAACTCAATTTCTGCTTTTAGGGTGTTAAATTCCGATAACATAATTTCGTATCAAATTGCACGATTAAAATAAACTTTTTTTTGTACGAATGATAAATTCTTTGTCCCCTCCCCCTCCTTTACTTATGACTGATGTCCTGGGCCCCCGATCTATACCGAAGGTTAACAGGTATTGGCCCAATACTGCTGCGTAGTCTGATTTGGGACAAATATTAACATACATAAAAAAAATAGTTCCTTCTCCTTGGTTAAACAATGAATTACTTGCACATTAAACCCTAGCCACAGCGACTCCTCACGGGACCAGCACTAAATGGTTTTAAAAATGTTAAGTCTATACAATAAGTGAAATAAATGAAAAAGATTTAAATACGCAAGGCGCATATAATTTAAACTAATTAACTGTTGAGGCTTTAGTAATGGTCTTACAAGTAAGGAATCGCTAGATCGTGGAGTCGCCGCAAGAAGGGTCCACCGCATAATGGATATCATACATATATATAAAAAATACTATATACTGTTTATGGGTTATGGTGCAACCTCACTTCGACTCGCGGCCGTTGTCTTGTAGGTAGTCCAGAACTTTTTTTAGGGGAAATTTTTATAAGCTTGAAAATCCCTTCTTCGAGCAATCGTTTGGAGCTATCCATACCATACGAACAGTCGATTTTGGCACCGGTGAATGACACATTGCTTTTTAAAAAACAGCTGTCACCCCCTTAGAGCAGTCGTTCGGGGCTACTCATCTCCTATGAGCAGTTGGCTTCGGCACTGGGGAATGGCACATTGCTTTTTAAAAAACAGCTGTCACCCCCTTAGAGCAGTCGTTCGGGGCTACTTATCTCCTATGAGCAGTAGGTTTCGGCACCGGGCAATGGCACAATACTTAAAAAAAGCATTTGTACTTCCTTCGAGCAGTCGTTTGGGGCGCATCTCCTTCGACCAGTTGACTTCGTCACCAGGGAATGGCACATTGCGTTTAAGTAACAGCTGACGCTTCGGTGCCAAAATCGTCTGCCCGTAGGGGATGAGTAGCCCCAAACAACTTCTCGAGGTGAGTACTAGCGTTCTTTTAAAGTGAAGTGTCATTGTCAAGTGGCTGATCGAACGGGAGTTTTTTAACATTTTACACGAATCGGCTCTTATTTTTCTACCGAACAGCTAACAAAGAATTTGTCATTCGTTGAGAAAAATACAAAACAAAGTTGATTTCAATCGTGCTATTTGGTACGGAGTTATAGTCGGAACTTAACATCCTAAAAGCAAAAATTGAGTTTTATATCATAATTACGAACTTCAAGAATCTCATTTCATACTTTTCCAGAATAGCATTGGGGATTATATACCATGCCTAGGCAAAGTATATAATAGTTTAAAATAATTCGTTTATTTCGTACTTTACCGGAAATCGCCACGCATTCTGTAAAATTCATGGATTTCGCACTTTACGAATAACATATAATTTATAAGGTGTTTGGAAAAGGTTGGTACATGTTTTATTTATTTATGTGTTAGAGATGGTCAAACAATGTAAACAATGTAAGAATGTAAATTTTTTCAAAATAAGGTAATAATTCAGAAGATGACATTAAACAATTCTTATATATCTTTTTATATACATTTAATTTAAAATTATCCAAACAAAATTAGGATAATTTGCCAAAGGTCACGATATTTAAGAACGAATCAGTATATAAATATTATTCGAGTTCAGATAACTTGGAAAATATTAAGGCATTTAAATGTAGAAATGATATTATGATCACATATGTCTCTAGTCATAATTATATTCGTGTTTTACTTTATTGCTAATTAAATTTCTAACTTTATCGTATAATATCGAACTGAAATTTAATTCTAAATGTAAGAATAGCCTTATATCTGAAAACTAAATTTGTGAGTTCGCGGCACGTTATCATAAAAACCTGTATACTCATGAATTATTTTTAATTTTGGGAAAATAAATTGCACAAAATTCTTGCACATACTTTATGAATTTTTTTACATTATTTTCAGAATTTTTGAAATTTGTACAGTTTACTTCTTTTTAACATATGAAAAAAATAAAGCGCAAGAACTCCATTTTGAGAAATATATTGTACCGTAATCATCAATATAATGCTTTTTCGGTAAATAACTATTTTCATGGAAATATATATGTCTCTATTATTGTAGGTTAATTCAAATAAGAATATACATAATTTTCTGCTATATAAAGTTATTCGTTTAGAAATAGGAAATATTCCCCCATAGAATTCATAACAACAAATGAGCTAAAGCTTCTTATACTGATACTGTTGTAGGCAAGTACAGACGAAGAATAACCATAAGACGCTAAGAAGGTAATAAAATAAACGGTTTTAGATGCAAACCGATAGTATTCGTATTTTCTATCTAGTATATTCATATGAAGGCATTCCGAAATGGGACTCAAATGATTATTACAGGATGTTTGTCCACCATTTGGGCACTTTTTTGATAGGGAATGCTATAAAGATAATTCTCTAAAGGAAGGAAGATAATAAGAAGAAGTTTTAAAGCATGTGCATGTAAAAAACGAAATATTATTTCACTGTATTTTAAAAGTTTGCAAACGGGATGGGAATACAAAGTAACTATTTTATTACAATAAACTTTTATTTGAAAACTAACAGCATGGTACCGCGTTTCTTATTACTCAATGAAGTGTATATAGATCCTATTCTGTTTAAATTACAATTTCACGTATAGGCACGCTGTTAAAAATAGGTACTCAAAAATAAGCAAAATTTACTCATTTTTGAGTAAATTCGATGCTTTTCATAGCTTCGAATACATAAGTTTCAATTTTGAAAAAGACATGTACTCAAAAATTAGTACAATGAGTAAAAACGAATAAAATGAACAGTTGCTAGCCTACATAGGTTGTCTTCATAAATCACTTTCAATAAATATCAACAATTACAACCAAGACTTACCGGGAATTGCACCCAGATACTCAGGCACCGCAGTCCAGTGCCTTATCTGTTGTACTACCAGGGCGAAATGATTAAGTTATAAGCAGAAAAACGTGTGTCAAAAGAATGGGAAGTAAGATAATTGAGTTGTAATAACTCAGTTTCCATGTAATCAATCGACATCAAATGATGGGGAAAACCATCTTCTGAACAACTATTTTAAGTTTGTCAGGTGGCTTTGTTAAGGTGGCTTGAGCAAAAGGTGAAATTAACAATATTAAATAGGCATGCTCATTTTTGATAAAGTACAATTACTTAAATTGGAGTACGTAATCGCTTATTTACGATGCAGTTGTACTAAAAAAAAAAGCAGGTAGGTTCAGGTATACATATTTAAATACCTTTTTTTTTACATTGTAAATATAAATAGTTTAAAAAGTTGTCACGAATACGTATTATTCTGTGGTTGTTCAGAAACGAGTCAGTTAGGAATGAATATCTCTACACCAGAGGGAGAAGCAATTCAGAAAGTATGGGGCACTCAAATAGTTCCATACTGTGACATAGCAGCGCGAACAAAATAGGGTCCAGTGACTTTTTAATACCTTTACTGAAAACTTACTGATCCAACTAAATGCACTTTAAAATACAGCCAGTAGTCAACTAGGATTTTCAGATCACAACGCACCAAGCTAAATCTTCGTCTGAAGTCGTTCTGGCAATTAAAAAAAAACAGCACGCAGACACTTAAAACACGAGCCCTGACATTTTTGCTGAATCCTACACAGCTTATGAAATTCCCAATATATCAGCTTTCGTCGAGATGAGAAGTTCCAGTGAAATATTTACACAAACCCAGAATATTTATCAATATAAGAAGAAAAAATTAACGCTTATTAACAGTTACGGTAATTAGCAATTTGTTGTTAATTGGCTATAAGCAATTAGCTGTTAATTGGTAATTATAAATTATGGGTTAATTATAAACTATTTATTACTTTCTTAATTAATTGAAAAAGCTCTCTCTTTCTTACACCTTCACTCTACACTAACCATGTGCTTTAACTGCTATATAAAAAGTCATGCTTCTAAGGGCCAACAGTTCGCTTTCTATAGGCATAAGACATTTGCTTCAACTTAATAAGTACAATAATGTTATTTTTAAGTTTAATACTTTATGTCATTGTGGAATCCTTTCATGGAAAATGTTATTTGAGATTCTTTAGTTTGATAAATTGATAAAAAGTTATCTATATAGGAAATGAATTGTGTCTGTGTTTGTTTAATATATAAATTTACAATTTTATTTCGAGCTTAATGAAAATTTGCACATTTGACCTTCAAAACAAGAGGAAGGTCACTGTCTACATGAAATTTCGAAAACCCACTCTTTTCCCCATTCCAACCCCTTAAAGCAGAAATGACTTCTTAGTAAATCCACCAGATGGCGCCACAGTGAAGAAATAGGGTAACACTTTGAGTTACCTCGTGTACTTCAGTTAAAAATACCATAGATTTTCTATTGTTTTATGGGATATTATACTCATACCATTCGGATGTAATGAAGTATATACTAAATAACAACCAAAGATCAGTTTTCTAATTTATAAAAGTTCTGTCTGATTATACTTCAAGATCAAATTGTTTAATTACGCGCAAAAATGTTGAAGGCCGTGGATAAGTTATTGGCAGTAATCTCTCCACTAACAGGCACATTCATTACTTATCTTCTTTTCGATTATCCAAGTTTTGGAGAATAAAAAGTGGATCATTATCGATAATGCGTTCTTCAATTATTTGAGGATCAAGATTTAATTGTCGGGAAGAAGCAACTTGAAAGTAATCAACGAAAGATTATTCGAAATTTTCCGATGAAGATAGGGGGAGAATAGGAGTAAATACGGAATGCAGGAATATTTTTCTTCATGATGGAAAAAAAAGCGATGACGACCATTATGACATTCCTCACTTTAACTCGGATAAAATAGAACTGTATTTGTATTGTTGAACGGAATTGAAAAGAAATAGAAATTATTTTCTTTTATAATTTTAGTTGTATTTTTGAAAAATTCCGATTTGTTGATAAAAAGTAGTTTCCTCCACAAAAAATGAATGAGTTTTATTCATATGTACCATAGATTCTGAGATAGTGAAAGTGTTTTCTTATATCACGTTGGACCAAATGCCTTTACGTTGTTCGTGGTGATGAAGCTTGGTGAATAATGTGCCAGTTCTAATAATAGGCAATGTCTAACTTTCAACTCGGTGGTCCGCGTCCCAGACCCTCCTCACCGGGAGGTTTGGGGAGTAGCACGACACGATCCCCCCCCCCCCCCGTCAATAATATCAAAGCCCCTGAAAGTTGGGAATTTCAAATTTTAAAAATCCTCGAGTTGGGAAAATTTATGCTTGAAGAAGATTAATATTATTAGCAAATGAAAGCTAGGAAATATTAATAATTGCTCAACTTTTAAGATTACATTTAAATTTGACTTCAGAACGAACACTGTATTGGAACACACGTGCAACAAATGAGTGCTTATTGAGAGAACTGTTTAATATTACCTAATATATAAAAAAAAACATGAAAAATGACGGTCAGCTGGAACTGGGAATTTTCAGCACTCTTAAGTTGGGAATTTCGAATCGTTAAGTTGGGAAATTTCTCGTTCCCCCAAAAAATAAATTTAGTGTGACGGCATTGCCGCGGCCATCTAAATGTTGGGAACAACTGCCGCGGCCATCTAAATGTTGGGAACAACTGCTATAGACAGTTAAATGGGTGAGATTAAAAAGGAAAAGATTCCACGGGAGTCCAATTGGAATCTTTTCGTTTTTAATCTCACCTATTCAACTGCTTTTTAAAACAACCCATTCCTGAAGATTTTGTTGGCATCAGACAGTATCTGGTTATATGCAAATATTTTTACTTATGATTTCTGTGTCTAGATGGCGCTGTTTATTTCTTATATATACTGGTTGATTTACAAATAAAGTTCTTGTTCAGCTAATGTCTGCGTTATTAATCGATCCACATACAACATTATGGTAACGGAGTCCGTGGTTTTTGCATATAGAAAGAATTAAAAATGTTTAACGCAGATAGTAAAATATCACCGATAGTTCCTGCACTTATTGGAAACAATTATTTCATTTGGTCTGTGAAATTAGAAGCCGCTTTATCGATAAAAGGACTTTCCAACGCACTGCACGTGGCTGAACCTGCAGCAGACGATAAAAGTTATGCAGAATGGAACTCGAAGAACGCTGACGCCGTTTCTTATATCAAGCTGTCTTTATCTGACGAATACCTACTTCAGTATGCTCCTGAGCGGAATGCAAAAGAATTGTGGACAAAGATTAAAGACAATTGTACCGGTGGTATTGAAGATAGAAAAATTGACTCTAGTCAAGAATTAAAGAATTTGCAAATGGGTGAAACAGAATCCGCCAACGACTACATAGCTAGAGCAAGAGGATTAGCTACGAAGTGCGCTAGTTTTGGACTGCAAATTACCAGTCGTGAACTAGTATTCCATGCTGTTCGTGGACTTAATGGAAAATATTCTAATATTAGAGAAATTCTCAAGACCCAAAGAGAAAAGTCCATGGAAGATGTTTTAGAAGTAATGCGAGAAGAAGAACAACAGTTCCAGCGAAATTCCAACCCAAGCCAGAAAAGAACGGAAAATGCATTCGCCGTTAAGAATTTCGAAAAGACTTGCCATTTTTGTAAAAGAAAAGGACACTTGTGGAAAAGTTGTTACGCAAGAAAGAACCAACAGAAAAACCAACCTAAGAACTTGCGCCGGGATTCGAGAGGAGGTTCGAGTGAGCACACCGACCGGAGAAGTTCCAGTGGGGGAAACCGCCGCCGCTCCAATTTCGCTCTGACGGCATCTAACGACCATGAAGAAACGGACAAAACTGAAGATATATGGCTCGTAGATAGTGGTTGTAGCTGTCATATGGTAAATAATTTAAAACGGTTTAATGAATTTAATAGTTCTAATAGTGAAATACAGTTAGCTGGTATAGGTTCTACTATAAAATCGGAAGGTAGTGGTACTGTAAAAGCTAAGTTTAATAACAATGATTTAGATATACATGATGTGTTATATGTTCCTGAACTAAGATGTAATTTATTATCCTTAACTACTTTATTAGAAAAGGGTTACAAGATTGCTTCTGAGCATAATTGTATGTTAGTTATTGATAATCAAGGTAGACAAACTTTAAAAGCAAATAAAGTTAATAAGCGTTTAGAAATAATTTTAGAACCTAATGTTGAAAAATATATTAAAGATGAATGTAATTATGTTAATGATAATTTAAGTAAATTGTGGCATGAAAGACTATGTCATTTGAATTATGATTATATGTGTAAAATGCTAATTGATGATAATCTTGCTATTAATACTTCTAATCTTAATGAAGTTGCTAAGTTTGATTGTGAAGTGTGTGATGTGAGTAAAATTACTTCCAAACCTCATAAATCTATTCAATATGAACAAAGTAAATGTGTTTTAGAATTAATTCATGTAGATTTGTGTGGTCCAATGCCTGAAAATTCGTTAAATAATTCTAAGTATTTTCTTGTTATAGTAGATGATTATTCTGGAATGTATTTTACATATTTCTTAAAACGTAAAAGTGAAGCTATTGATAAGATTAAATTATTCAAAGCAAAATACGAGAATTTGTTAGATAAACGTATCAAACGTTTCCGATCTGACAATGGAGGTGAATTCATTAATAATGAACTAAAATCTTATTTTGATGAATGTGGAATAACTCACGAAAAAACAGTTCCTTATAATCCTCCCAGCAATGGTAAAAGTGAAAGAGCTGTAAGAGTTCTTTTGGATCGTGCTAGAACATTAATTTACGGAAGTAAACTTTCTTTAACTTTCTGGGCTGAAGCTATTGCTTGTAGTACACATGTTACAAATTTAACCCCTAGAAAATCTAAACTTAAAACTCCGTATGAATTGTTTTTCAAAAGAAAGCCCAATATTTCATATTTGAAAGTGTTCGGTTGTGTAGCTTATTACCACACACCAAAAGTATACCGCAACAAATTGCAAATCCCTGGTAAAACTGGTATTATGGTGGGATATTCTCGAGAAAGAAAAGCTTATCGAATTTTTAATGTTGAGGAAAATTGTGTGATAGAAGAACGTTCAGTAAAATTTAATGAAAACTTGAAAGGTTCGAATTTGTTGAAACGATCGTTTGATAATAATTGGGATATTGAGACGTATTTTAACGATGGGTTAATTCAATCCGAAGCCGAAAATTCGAAAAGTGATATTCAAAATCAACCACTTTTAGATTTAGATCTGGGTGAATATTCGACAGAAGCAAATATCCAAACACAAAAACGTGGTAGACCTATTGGTATGACTAAGCTTAAAAGTCAGGAGTTGAATCGCGAACGTGTTTTAGAAGAAGAACGACAAATGTTAGAACAAGGTGTAAGGAGATCAGAAAGATTAAAAACGAACTTAACGTGCGTAGTTACTCATGATATACCGAATAATTACGATGAAGCTATGTCCAATAAAAACTCAAATGATTGGCTTAAAGCAATGCAAGATGAGTTGAAATCATTAGAACAACATAACGTATGGGAAATAGTGGATAAACCGAATGACGTAGAAACTATTAAAAGTAAATGGGTTTATAACTTTAAACAAGATCAAAATTGTGCTAAGTATAAAGCGCGTCTTGTTGCAGCAGGATTTAATCAAATCAAAAATCTAGACTATGACGAATCGTATTCTCCCGTAGTAAATATAGAATCTTTTAGATTATTAGTCGCTTTAGCTGCAAAGCTTGATTTAGATATTCGATTTTTTGACGTTAAAACAGCTTATCTGTATAGTGATTTGAAGGAAACCGTGTATATGACTATTCCGCCAGGTTATGAAAATAATTTCGGAGAAAACAAAGTTTGTAAACTTAAACGCAGTATTTACGGTTTACCGCAATCTGGTAGAAATTGGAATTTAAAACTCAAAACTGTGTTATTAGAAATCGGACTTAAACAACTCGCTTCTGATAATTGTATCTTTATTTTAGATGATCCGAACAATTTCTTTGCAATGTGTATATATGTAGACGATTTGGGTATTTTTAGCAGTAATCCAAAACTTGCAGATGAAATTATTCATAAATTAAGAGAACATTTTGATCTTAATGAAACAACTGAAAAAGGTAAATTCTTGGGATTAGAAATACAAAAATTCAAAAATGGAATAGGATTATCTCAAAAAGAGTATATAGAATTTATTCTTGAAAAACATGGTATGAGTGAATGTAAACCTGTAAAACTCCCAATCTCTAAAAATGAGGACAAATGTTTAGACACTACGAACGAGCAGATTGATCAAACCAAGTATTTAGAATTAATAGGTGAACTTTCTTATCTTGCGAATCGCACACGTCCCGATCTAAGTTTTGTTGTAAGTTTTCTATCTCAGTATAATCAAAGACCAGAAAAGCGTCATTTTTGTTACTTAAAAGGGTTTTAAGATATTTAAAAGGTACCAAAGATCGTATTTTATTTTACGACGACAATCTTGGGGATCTGAAGGTTAGTGCTGATTCAAGTTGGGGAAACGCCGAAGGAGGAAAGTCATTCTCTGGATCGGTTATTATGCTTGGTAATTCTTTATTAGTTTGGAAAGCAAACAAGCAAAAGTGTGTAGGTTTGTCAACATGTGAAGTTGAACTTTTTGCTATTGCAGATGCTACTAAGAATTTAATTTGGATATGTAATCTATTTGAAGAGTTAAAATGCTCTAAATATATTAATTTTCCAGTTATTGTTTATTGTGATAATAAAGCCGCCATAGATTGGTGCAAAGCTGCTAAATCTTCTGTAAGAACGAGACATGTATGTTTAAAATTTCATTTTATTAGAGATTTAATTGAAAGTAATAGGATTAAACTAGAACACTGCAAAACTAATGAAATGTTGGCAGATTTTTGTACGAAAGCTGTGTCGGAAGATAAATTGTTGTGGACTTTAAATGAAGTAAGTCTGTTAGAAAAAGGTATCAATCAAGATGATTGTTTATGTTAAATTTTGCATCTACCCAAGGGGGAGTTTGTTGGCATCAGACAGTATCTGGTTACAGTGGCGGCGATTGGGTGGTAAAAGTGGGGGGGCAAGATCAAGATGAAACAGGTGTGTGTGGAGCGGGGAGAGGGGGGGGGGGGGTAGTAATAAAAATTTTGAACGAACAACAAAACAATAAATATTGCGCATTTATATTTACTCTCTATTTTGAGTTATTTGAAGGAAAGAATACTAATTTAAAATAGGTACGAGACGCCCAGGTCGACTATTAACCCATTTTCGAATTTTCGATTTTCCAATTTTTTTTTATTTAGGAGTGATACGGGCTGTTGTAATGAATCTAATTAACATACTTATTGACCGACCTCCAAAGGGATAGGTATCCTTTCCATTGGTGTCAGAGTTGAAAAAGAAATGGAGGACATTTTCTCTCCTCACCCTCCCAATCCCTAGAAAATTTCCTGCACCATTTACAATTCTACATTTGTGGTGTGACTTTTGAGACCCTGTGACAAATTCTTACAGTTTGCAGGCACGTGGGTATAGATTTTATGGAGGTTGAGTGATTGATTATTTCATGGGGGTTCAGTGACTAAGCAACGAATTTCTTTAGGCATCTATCCCCCTCACCAAGAGGGGGGAATCCTTAAGTCCACAAAAATTAACAAACATATCTCACAAACCCCCACCAATTTTTTTTATTAAAAAAAATATTAATTTTCGTTCAAGTAAACATGAATACGTTGGCAGATAAATAACATCAACAGTTATCATTGTCATTAACTATATTTAACAGTTGTCAATAACTATTTTTAAAATTAATAAATCACTCAATAATTATGAAATCAATTTGGAGAACAAATTTAAAGTTTGAGATTCCTTATAATATATGTGTGGTAACGAACAATGAAGCCGCCGTGTGCCAGCTCAAGTGTTGTCCTCGTTATATATGACCATGGTTCAAAAATACGAAGCATTGTTCCCGGGTTTTTCCTTGGAGATGGGTCCCGAACCCGAACTGTCGGCAATAGCCCAATCTGCAGCACTAGTGCTACGTTATTTAACCAAATCAAACTTTCCGATTTAAACGCCCACCTCAACAGTGCTAAACATTCCCAGTTCCAGTTTATATACATTTTTCAAGATTTTTATAAATTATGTAATATTAAACAGTTTTCTCAAAAAGTATTGGTTTGTTGCAAGCATTTTCCAATGCAGTATCCGTTCAGAGGTCAAATTTAATCTTACAAGTTAGGCAATTTCTAATCTTCCCTCGCTTTCATTTGCAAATAACATTAATTTTCTTCGGACATAACACGGATTTCCAACACGGATTTATAAAATTCTAAACCAAAATCATAATAATAATCATAGGGTCTCATTGTCGGATAATTATTACTATTCTTTTTAAATGGATATTTTGGGAAAAGTAAAAACATTTCATCCGTGTATGAATAAATCCATATTTAAACAAAAGTTTTCAAAATATATCTATTCACGATTAAATTAAACTGTACCTTCGTTACACATTTTGTAAAGTGCAATAATATCGAAATTTACTGAAATACGAATAAATTTTCCAATAATAGTTTGAAATTAAATTATAAATTGAACAATTTATGCTAAATTAAATTGAAGAACAATCGCATAATATAAATGATGTAAAAGATTTCGAAATATGATATATAAATGCTAAAAATCAAGATAATGGTATCTTTAAACGTATACTTGCGCGATTTTGAAAATTCTGTGGCGTAGATTGCAAGCTAACAGACAAGCTTTCTTGAATGGAAACAGTAGTGCTTGTATTGCTGTCATGTTCAAATTCACATTTGTTCTTTTTATTAAAGTAATTTAAAACTGAATTTTGTAAAATTCGCTTCATTTTGCTAAAAAGCAGAGCAGACGAAGATCAAAACAAAGACATTAATGGCTAACTCATGACCCCTTCCATCCTATCTACAGATTTATAGACTACGCAATTGTTCGGCGCCAATAGATTACACATTACTACATTTTAACGCATTTTATTAAGACCGGATACTATTTTAATGTAAAAAAGTTGCAGATAGTCATAAATAAAAGAAGAGGGTTTGATCTATTTTTAGAATTGAAGGTCATACAGTTGCATTTTTCTATGTAAAGAAAAGATATGCTATTTCTTTTTCCGAAAAAAATAAAAACAGAATGAGTAATGGACCTGGAATGAGTAAGGCAAGAGACGCCAATCAATGGATTAAGTTAGCAGCTGTCTGTCTGGAAATCTGAAAACAAAGCTCCTCAATTTAGATAGAGAATTTTTTTTTAAATGTTGAATTTTTTTTTAAAGAATAACGATACCACATTCGTTCAAAAAAAAATTTCACTTGACTTTCAATGGAAGGGGTTTGAACCTTAGTAGTGGTGAAATCTGGGGAAAGTTGGGGTTCAAAATTTTTCCTTTGTTCGGCAATTCAATAGAACAATTGACTGTAATATAGTTTTAAAAAGTGCAATATTAAAAAAGTGCGGGGGCAACATCCGAAAAAAGTGCGGGGGCAACCGCCCCCCCTTGCCCCCCCGAATCGCCGCCACTGTCTGGTTATATGCAAATATTTTTACTTATGATTTCTGTGTCTAGATGGCGCTGTTTATTTCTTATATATACTGGTTGATTTACAAATAAAGTTCTTGTTCAGCTAATGTCTGCGTTATTAATCGATCCACATACAACAGATTTTACAGCACGCTCAGGCAAATTATTCAATTTGTCTATTACCCTATATTAAAAAAAAAGAATGCTTTTCAACCTTCCGATTAAGCTGTGATTGATTGCATGACCTCTAGTCTCATTGTGATGATGATGTAATCAAGTATTAATTTAAATAAAATTTTATATTACCATTTAGTTCGGGGTGTTAATAAGTCCGTGGGAATCCACTCACCGTGCTGCCACTCTATGGCGTAGTTGAAGTAGGTTCCCATGGTGCGGATGTCCACGCTGGCGATGATCAGCAGGTAGACCCCCATGCAGAGGTCGGCGAAGGCCAGGTGACACATCAGGAACTTAGACACGGTCATCGCAGACCTCGCAGTCAGGATGACCAGCAGGACGGCCAAGTTGCCGGACACTGGAAAGAAAAAGGCAGGTGGAACGACATCCATAAAACAGGTGTTAAGAATTCAAGTTCCTAACTTCTTTGTAGTGTCCCCCTCTGACAGATAAGCAAAATTTCTCAATCTGTACACTGTTAAAAATAGGTACTTAAAAATAAGTAAACTGTACTCATTTTGATTACATTCGTTTCTTATCACAGCTCTGAATACATAAGTTTCATTTTTGAGTAAGACATGCACCCAAAATGAACAGTAGCATGCTACATAGGCTGCCTTCATAAATCACTCTCAAGAAATATCAACAATTACAACTTAGACTTACCGGGAGTCGAACTCACGTCTGCAGCACCGATGTCCGGAGTCTTAACCGTTAAACTATTAATACAATGCAAATAAGTTATAAACAGTAGTAATGTTAAAAAGGCGTGCCAAAAAGAATGTGAAGTAAGATAATTGAATTGTAATAAATCAGTTTTAATTTAAGCAATCGACGTCAATTAGTGTGGAAAACCATCTTCTGAACAACTACTTTAAGTGTGTCAGGTCGCTTTGTTAAGATGGCTAGAACAGAAGCTGAGATTAGCAATATTAAATCACGCCGATCATTTCTGCAAAAGTACGAAATACACGTTTGTATTCGTCAGGTCGGGTAACACTTAGCTCCTTAGATATTACACGTGAGTTAGGTAGCTTTTACATGGGATATTGTGTGACGTTCTGAAGAGCTAATTGAACTACCACTGCCCATGATCTTCCTATGATCTTTCATGTGAACGCGTTGATTTACTTCTTTAATACATGAAGTAAGGAGAGTCCAGGGATAAAAAACCACTTTAGTCACCAAAGTTAGATTATGAGTATAACGAATTTGAAAGTGGAGAAAGGTGTTTTTTTATAGAGTATACCCTAATGTCATCCATTTTTTTATGACTTAAAAGTAGTTCTATACCGAAAATGGATGCCTGTGGTGATTGCACTCCTTGAAATACATAAGATGGTACCGATATAAAATTTTCGAAAAAATTGAAGTAAAATGGTTATACGAAAGTATATATAATTTTTTTCAATACCCAAGACATACCCAATTCAGCTTAGAAAGCTGTAGAGCTTCGGACATGACCAGGAGAGAACAAAAAATTAAATAAAAAAAAAATGGGCGGAGAAAAAGTAAAACACAAAAAAAACTATTAATCACAAATTACAATTGACAAAACATACACGTACATACAAATATAAAAATGCCCAATACAAAGAGATTTAAACAAGTAAAAATAATTAAAATAAATTAAATGAGTGCAAAACATAGTGTAAAATACAATTTAAAAACAATAAGAGAGCAAGAACATACAAAAAATAATTTCGAAAAGCACACACATAAAAGTGGTAAACCTAAGCACACTCTCCCCCCCCCCCTAATCAATTGACTTACATATTTCAGCAGAAATTTTAACACAGGTAACCAATCTATATACTGATCCCTTGTTTTGTAGAATATTGTCCAGCCAGGCTTGAGCATTGACTGGAGAGTGTCTTGTTAAATGAAATGTTGAGGTAAATTTGCATTAAAAAATATAATGGTCAGGATTGCCAAATTGAGCACCGCAAGGGCATTCCTCTGTCGCTTTTAAGTTAAATCTGTATAAATAAGATGGGAACGGGCCATGACCAGTTAAAAAGCAAATCATATACTTAATTGTAATTTGTTTTTTACAGTCTGATTTGATATGATAGTTTTTAACTCTAATCCCCGTCGAGCTTTCCAGCCAGAAGCCATCCCATTCTCTTAAAATAATATTTTTCATGTGTCTATTTAACTGGGAACGAGAAAGTGGAACCTCAACAGAAACCTCATGTTTTAATGAAGTAAAATTGTTAATTGAGCCCCAAGTGCCCTTTAGCTAGATCAGCCACTGCATTGCTTACATTTGTCTGATTTTTGCACCAATCGATAGAAGACGTTTTTCTTTATAAGAATAAGTGAAAAAGTGTAAATCAGAAAAAAAAAGTGGAGCTTGAGGATAGGAAGAAGAATTCATATTGTTTTAACATAATAAGTTCAGTTGTTTGCTCAAAAGACGCAAATAACACCGGAAATGCAAGGGTATCCCGAACATATGCTAAACTGCCCTTTGGGGAAATGGATATACATTTTTTTCTAAGTTACATTAATATTTAAAAAAATAAACTTTTATCTTTTTTTTTATTTATGCACATTTCTGTGCTTAAACAGAATTAATTAGTAACCATTGTTATTTGGTTGTTATAAATCTGATAATTGCTTCTCAAAATCCTAATTTCGCATATCTCAGTCGAAAAATATCTAAAAAATATGGTAGACTGCACTTTGAAATATTCTCAATTATTAAAACGTGTTATAAAACCGAATGTTCACAGATTCATATCGACAAATATAGAACTTCAAAAGCTATTTTTGTTATTTTTAGCAACTGATATCGATGACACAAGTACAAAATAATCGCGAGGCTAGATGTTATATGGTGAATAGTTTCTTTATAACAGTCACATATATTCTAACACTTTTAGTTCTTAAAGTTATTGGTTGAGTTATTTGGAATAGTTGAAAAGTATTTTTGTAAATGTCTTGTGATGTTTTCTTGCGTGATAATTGTATAGCTCGTATTTTTTGTGCACAAAATTCCGAAGAAAATATTAATATTTTTTTATACAAAACGCTACGCAACGTTACGTTAGAGAAAAATTTATAATATTTGAGAGTTGGATAAATATTTCTCTACTACATTTTCGTTCCCGATGTCTTTTACAGTTTTGAGAAAAAAGGGGCTTTAAATATTGAGGCTCAACATTGTTGAAATGTTAAAGAAATCACGAAATTATTTGCTTTGAAGAGCTAGAGGATTGATTTCTATTTCTTTTGAAGTTTAATATTGATATAGTATTCAAAATAGTTTTAAAAAAAGGATAAACATTGACATTGGTTGTTTTTGTTCAAATCCACAAATTTGTTTAAAAGGGAATGAATTCATAAAAGCCTAGAGTTTACGATGCACAAAAGAAGAAGTGGAATTTAAGAAATTAAGAGTTAAGAAGCCAGTTTAACATGAAAATGGCACTTAAAATTTTAATTTCATCTTTTTGAGAATTTACTAGAAAAGGAACTCAATATGTTTGATTTTACTCCTAGTATAACTAGTTGTTCTGGTAACAGTAGGCCACCATAAGAAATAGCTGAACTTTACATGAAATGGAACCACTAAAGGAGCCACCATCTTCAAACGGAATCAAATAAGTAAACAGTCACAATCTTGAAAGGAATCCAAATAATTAAACGGCCATAACCTGGAAACGGAATCAAATAATTAAACGGCCACCATCTTCAAACGGAATCAAATAATTAAGCGGCCACAACCTTGAAGCTGAGTCAAATAAATAACGGCCAGCATCTTCAAACGGAATCAAATAAGTAAACGGTCACAATCTTTAAACGGAATCAAATAATTAACCGGATACAATCTTAAAACTGAGTCAAATAAATAACGGCCACCATCTTCAAACGGAATTAATAAAACAAACGGAATTAATAAAACAACGGAACAAATAATTAAACGGTCACAATCTTGAAAGGAATACAAATAATTAAACGGCCACAACCTTGAAACGGAATCAAATAATTAAATGGCCACCATCTTCAAACGTAATCAAATAATTAAATGGCCATCATCTTCAAACGGAATCAAATAATTAAGCGGCCACAACCTTGAAACTGAGTCAAATAAATAACGGCCACCATCTTCAAACGGAATCAAATAAGTAAACGGTCACAATCTTCAAACGGAATCAAATAATTAACCGGATACAACCTTGAAACTGAGTCAAATAAATAACGGCCATCATCTTCAAACGGAATCAAATAATTAAACGGCCACAACCTTGAAACGGAGTCAAAATATTAAACGGCCACTATCTAAAAACGGAATAAAAAGAAAACGTAATTAAAAAAATACGTTGTTTTTAATGACTGCAAGGAACATCATGCCAAATTTGGAGAAAAGCGAACAACGTGTTATAAAACAAATTTATAGACAATAAAACAAGACCTCCATGACGCTCGATCAATAAAGGAACTAAACTATGACTTGTTCTTAAAATTAATCTTTTCAGATCCTTTTCTCTAAACGGCAAAAACTTTGTATCAATATAGAATTATAAAAATGTTATTTAAAGTTAAGCCTCTCTTGTGGAGTAAATTTTTTTTATATTCTTTAAAACCATATACTTCGATTTTAACTACTCAACTATCGTAAATAATCTCAATATAAACGTGTAACTATACCCACGTGTTGCTATTTTTTTAAATTTCTCAAAAGATAATTTTAAAATGTTATACTGATCTTAAAATCAACAATTAAAATAAGATTCCACTGAAACGCATATTTTAAAAGCTTAGTTTTCGACTTGCACACTACACTACGTTGGCGAGTATAAAGATCTTTATTAACTCTTTTGATTTTGAAATTCTGCTTTAAAAGTTTTAGAAAACTATGTTCCAAATTGAGATTTTACGAATCAGACCTCAATATTTATGTTAGTATTTGCGCGCTTAAAACTTTAGCATCAAAGCAAAGAATATAGCAAAAAAGAACAGCGAAATTAAATGGACACATTTTTCTACTCTCATTGTATCAAAGGGATCTCTGGAAATTCTTGCGACATCAGATTCCCATAATATAGCCACAAAACGAAATGAAACTTTACAAATTACAATGAATCTAAGAGTTCCTTGGTTGGTATTTTTTTGGTTCAGTGTTTACATGTTTATTTCTTTACACTTTAGACATTGATAAAAGAAGTAAATTGGTACATTGATTTACATTTTACATTTATGAAATAGATTTCAATTTAGAATGAATTTTAACATTTTACAGAATATAAATGAACAAAATTCAAAACACAAGTTCCATAAACACCTACAGATATGAACCAATAATGTATCTTCGGTAGATGACAATCACTCGTAACTGAACCTTTGACGTTCTACACACCGATACTCTACCAATCAGGTTAATGTAGTTACTCGAGCCCAAGTGGGAGTATCGGGTATATGAAGTGAACACAGCAGTACTCCTCCCCCTTTTTTTTTCAGTGAGTCGGAAGGTGGAACGAATGATTAATACCTGTGATTACTACTCGTCACTGTTTTGATGGTGCTGCATTTTTTCCGGAGATGCATTCTTGCCGTTGGTGATGCATTTTTTTTGCCGGTGTTGCTTCATTGACGGTGCTGCATTTTGATTGAACGTTGTGTTGTTTCTTTGGTTCGTATTCTGGAGACACCAATTGTAGTATCGAGTATATGTAGGGCCCAACACAAAGTTCCCCCCCCCCCCCATCTCCTCTCAGTGAGTCAGAAGGAGGAACGAATAATTGATGACTGTGATTAATACTGCGTCACTTTTTTGCTGGTGCAACAATTTTGCCGGGCTGCATTCTTGCCGGTGTTGCCGAAGCTGCATTCTTGCTGTTGTTGCATTTTTTTGCTAGTTTTGCCTCATCGGCAGATGTTGCATTTTCATTGACGGTTGTGTTGTTTTTCTGTTCGTAGTCTAGAGTTACCAATTGTAGCGCAATGAGCTTGGCGGTCATTCGGAATCGAACCTAGGACGTTCTGCATTACACGCCTATAACTCCATCTTTATCTGTGCATACATCAGTAGTGTGTTTTAATTACCATAATCATAATTAATTTTTGTGATTTAGTTTTTTTTGTTAGAAGAGCGTTTAAAAAATTCGGTAATTTTTATTTTTCGCAAAATTATGAAAGAAATTTCTTAATACAAGGAAGCTGTTATGAGATCATAAGCAAGTATTTACATTTCTAGTTTATAATCCCAATATCAATTTATGATATTTAGAAAATGCAAAATATTTGACAAATTTAAATAAAGATTTTTTAATATAAAAAAGCATTTACAAAAGAAATCTTTAAATTAACTATTAATAAAAAACCCTTTACAAGTGCGAAAACCACTTGAGAGTTGGCTAGGAAATAGAGTTATGCATACTTTGACGAGGGGATTCCCTATACTTAAAATAAGCCAATGGTTCGTATGTGTTTTATATAAGAAACTAGCTCTGTCATTATACAGGGTGGTCACAAATTGTCGGGGCGATGGTGGTGATTGTTTGGCAATTTAACTACACATAAAAAAAACCATTCTTATTGTTATACTATGACTACTTTGTATGTTTAAAAAGCTAAGCTGTCTTGTTTAAATAAAATAGAAGTAGTTGGGCAAAAATAATGGAATTGAAATTTAATACTGCTAATGAGTCTAGAGGTCGTGGATTCAAGTGATACAAATCAAAGCTTAATTGGGAGGTTAGAAAGATCATTTTTTTAATAGGATAATAATAGAAAAATATAATAACCTGATTATATTATCAATTCTTCAGGAGTGTGTAGATTTAAAAAGCAATTGGGGAATCGTGAGGAGGTATTAGATAGATAGGACCAAGGCTCATAGCATGTAGTTGGTCAACAATATTTGTGTAACGTGTTACTAAAACCAATATAGTTAAATCTGATGTAACTGAGCAATGACCATCGACTAACGATTTGTGACCACACTGCATTAATGGTAATGAAGGTCTGTAATTTTAAATATTAAATGGTATTTAGGAAGTCTTTTCTGTATTTCTCTTACATGCACATAGCAGCACCACCCAGACCGTAGCTCGGAGCACCCATTGCCCCATAACGTCCTCGCAGGGGTTGAAAGCGTCCGGCTCCGGGTAGCACGTCACCTGGCGGTAGTCCCTGGCGAAGTTGCCGCACACCGCGCGTAGGGGATCGTTCGGGCGGATGGTGACAGGCTTCGGAAGAAACACGCCTGCAAAGATTGCACAGATTACAAAGATTGAACAGATTACAAAGATTGCACAGATTGCAAAGATTGCACAGATTACAAAGATTGAACAGATTACAAAGATTGAACAGATTACAAAGATTGCACATCTTACAAAGATTGCACATCTTACAAAGATTGCACAGATTGCAAATATTGCACAGATTACAAAGATTGCACAGATTGCAAAGATTGTACATCTTACAAAGATTGCACATCTTACAAAGATTGCACAGATTACAATATATTGCACAGATTACATATATTGCACGGATTACAAAGATTGCACGGATTACGAAGATTGCACAGATTACAAAGGCTACGTTTGCAAAGGTTACGCCGACACAGATTAGAAAGGAAAGACTAAACACGCAAATATTACGATTGGAAATATTATAAAGATTACGCCAGCATATATAGTATAAAGATTACACCTTCACGAACTACAAATATTACGCCTGCGCATATCATAAAGATTACACCTTTACAGACTACAAATATTTCGCTTGTGCAAATTTAAAGATTACGCACAATAAAGTTTACGCCAGCAATTATTACAAAGATTACGCCTTCCCAGCTTGCAAATATTACGTCTGCACAGATTATAAAGATTACGCTTAACAAAGATTACACCCGGAAATATTACAAAGATTACGCTTCACAGATTACGAATATTACGCCTGCATAGATTATAAAGATTGCACAGATTACAAAGATTACGAATATTACGCCTGCATAGATTATAAAGATTGCACCGATATCAAAGATTGCACAGATTACAAAGGCTGCACATATTAAAAAGATTATGCTTGCAAAGGTTACACCTGCACAAATTAAAAAGACTAAACATATAAATATTACAAATATTACAATTGGATATATTACAAAGATTACGCCTGCATATATAGTATAAAGGTTACACCCTCACGGAATACAAATATTACGCTTGCGCATATCATAAAGGTTACGCTTAAGAAAGATTACACCAGCAAATATTACAAAGATTATGCCTTCCCAGATTGCAAATATTATATCTGCACATGATTATAAAGATTAGGCCTAACAAAGATTACGCCCGCAAAAATTACAAAGATTACGCCTTCACAGATTACGAATATTACGCCAGCACAGATTATAAAGATTACGTCAGCCGATATTAAAAGATTACGTCTGAAAAGGTTACAAAGATTACGCTTTCACAGATTACAAATATTACGCTGGTACAGATTATAAAGATTACGCCTAACAAAGATTACCTAGATTACGCTGGCAAAGATTACAAAGATTACGCTTGAAAAGATTACAAAGATTGCGACTGTAAAGATTACAAAGATAACGCCTGCAAAGATTACGAATACACAGATTACTAAGATTATGCCTGCATGGATTAAAAAAAAATACTCCTGAATAGATAAAAAAAAAATTACGCCTGCACAGATTGCAAAGAGTATGCCTACAAAGTTTGCAAAAATTACGACTGCACAGATAACAAAATTTACTCCTGAATATATTACGTCTGTAAAGATTACGCCTGCAAATATTTCAAAGATAACGCTTGACAGATGACAAAGATTGCGAATGCAAATATTACAAATATAACACCAGCACACTAAAATCCCTATATGGTGTTTCTATCCTAATTCACTAGCTCAAGTTCATTTGGAACTTTTCAGTATTACACCTTCAAAAAATTTCTAATTTGTAGCAAGGTATTGCCATTTCTTAATTTGTCTACATAAAACCTTTAGTATACTTCAAAATACTTGTATAATCACACATTTATTGAAGTTTTTTTTTATATATAACTTTTTTTAGCTGGAGTGTAAATAATAAAATAAAATAATAATAATGGAATGGAATAAAGTAAAAAAGTTAATGAATTGTCGTATTATGAGAAGTGAAACTATGTTAAAATGAAAATAAAAGAAACAAAAATTATTATGTAATTTTATTTGATATGTACATTAGCATGAACGCAGTGGAATATCTTTGTATGTTGGATAAAATGTGTTATCTCAACCCTGGGGTTCATTAACGTTCTTTTTATATGCTGACGAGTGATTTACTTTCATTTAGGAAGATAATGTAGTTAGTACAATAAAAATGTGACTGCATTTAGATGTTCTTTGTATTCCACGATTGTAAATGTTATATAGTGTCAACTTTGGGGAAATAATGTTGTTAGAGAAGAGCACGCAGCAAATTTGCAATTTGTTATGCAGTATACTAGCGTTCTTTCTTTAGTTTTATTAACACTTTTCACTCCAAGATCACATTGCGTTTTGCGTTTTTTCTACGAAATAGTTATTCCTCCTGATGTTCTTTTCTCCAGAATTTTTGATGTTTATAGAGGGAAATTATCAAAATATATTTTTGGTTTACAAGAGAACAAGTTAAAAAAAGGTCGATGTTTTTTAAATGCAATATCATGGTGTTCTTGTTTATTTAAAAGAACAGGTAACCAAAAGAACTGGTCGTTATGTGGTCCTTTAAGCGGCGACAACGGAATGCAATGGGTTAATGAATAAAGGGTATTATATATAAAAGAAATAGTTAGTGGGTGGATTTTGATGTTGGTTAAAATATATATTGTAATATTAAATTAACATTAATGTCTATAATCAGGTAGTCCACTTACTGCTATGTACTTAAAATTATGTAATAAAGTTATGTGTTGTTATATATATATATATATATATATATATATATATATATATATATATATATATATATATATATAGTTTTTTATACAAATCACAGTTTTATTTCGCGCTTAATGACATTTTGCACACTTGAAATTCAAAACAAGAGGAATGTCATGCTACAAAATAGTTCGAAAAATCCTTAAAGCAGAAATTACTTCTTTCTATATCCGCCAGATGGCGCCATGGGGAAGAAACTGACCGCTCTCTCCGTAAAGCCCGGGCACAACACCGCGTACTTCCAATAATATCACAATAAAATAAAACTAAATTTCATCGTAATAACACACTCTAAACGTTATCTGAACCGCAAACGAACACTCCTAATGTAGGTCAACTGTCAGGCGATTGTACGTAATCAACCATGTTGAGAGTCAACCATATTAAATGTTACAGTTTCTAGTTTACGGAAGACCGGGGAAACTTCCCGGTTAATTTTGAACTGCGGCCGAAAGAAAGTTAATTAAGGCTGTTTTCGGGAGCACAACACCTTTTCGCTTTTTATTTTTATCTCCGAGCCTAGAGTTCTCGTATAACATTTAAATATATTAAATCTCGAGAGATAATGAAGAAAAAAAAACCTGAGATGGAACGTTTCAAAATGAGGTGTGTTTATTTCGAAAAGTACACGATAGCGGGATAAACATTAGGAGAAACTCATAATATTTTCCGAAAATGGAAAGTTTTAGTTTTAAGGTATTTTAAGTAATGTTTGTTGTTACTTTTTAAGTGGGGATGGGACATATTCTACTTTTTTTCATGGTCAAATATTTAAAACAAAATAATAATTTTGTTTATTAAAAATAAAATATTTCAGAAAAGGGATCTTTAAGTTTAGAATTTTTATAAACAAAATAATGTGTGGTTAACAAACAGTTTTTATAGATTTTGGTTATTTGCAGAACACGGGTTTTGAAAAAAAGCAATTGAAAAAAATCGCTACAGTCGTTGCTTAAACTATTTTTAAAAAAAGTACTAAAATAAATATAATCTATATATTAATAATCTCTGAAGACAAATTAAAGACATAGGTTCGGAAATACACTGTACCAAATTTGGAGAAATTTCTTCAAATAGATCTGAACCTATATCAATTCAAACTTGATCAAACATGAAAAAAGTTATCATTGAGAAAAATGATAAGATAAAAAAATAATTAGCTGCACTTAACGTAGAAATATAATTTTGATGTCACTAGATTCAAAATTTATTGAACTATTTTTTAAGCAATAAAAAAAATGGTGGATATTTTTGATAATTTAGTGTCTCATCTTAAAATGCACAAATAAATGTTATTTTTCACTTTTTGTTTCAATATTTTATATTACTAGGGGCTCTGCCCCCTGCTCCGCTGACGCTCCACCAAATAATAAATAATTAATAAACTGCCATAATGTCATAATTTTCGGACATTTACTTTTTAAATGCTAGCCGAAGAATCAGAAAAAAAGTCGCAAATTAAAATTTGCTCGAAATATCCGAAAATAATTTCGCTTCTTCGCAATTTTTAATACTTATCTTAACTAACTATATCTAATTTAAATGTAAAGATCGAAATATAAGCTTTATGACATTGGAAAGACGAAGTTTTAATGAACATTAACATATTTTTTTTATAGATTTCCAGTTCAAACCTATTCCTACATTCCCCCCAAAAAGTGGATCTCCCCTTTAAATAGTGTATAAGAAACTCGATAAATAAAATTACTTGTTAGCGAAATTTTAGCAACGATTACCTTAATATTAAATAACGTTTAAACTAATAATCATATTGAAACAAAAATATCTTCGTCCTTCTTATCAAACACTGCTTAAGAAATTCATTTAATTTTATAATTTTAAAATTTTTAGTTTAAGATCTGAATAACAGCGAAAGAATTAAAAATTCCCCATATGGCTTACTTTTTTTTAAATAGAGAGAAAGCGTTATGATTTAGTATATTATAAAATTGAAGTGTTTTCAAAAAAAATATGACAAAAATTAAGTAATATTAGGTTTATTACGAAAAGAAAGAGTCCATATATGTTTGAATAATGTATTATTTGAGTGATAATGCAATTTTAATGATAATGAAGGAAGAAATGAGCCCCAAAAGGTTTTACATTTGCATTAATATATTCTCTTTCATCTTGTAAAAACGGTAAATAAACTTTAATCTTGAGATAAGTCAGGTATGTAACTATTTACATGGCAGTGAAATGTTTTTGTAATATTTTAACTAAAACATATTTCTTTAAACAAAATATTTAAAAATGTACTAAGAGTGCATTGTAAAAAAATGTACTTAAAAATGAGCACCTGGACATACTCGTTTTTCTTTGAGTACAATTGCATCGTAAATAAGTGATGACGTACTCAAGTTTAAGTAATTGTACTCTCTCAAAAATGAGCAGTGTGATTTCATATTGCTAAGCTCAGCTTCAGTTCAAGCCATATTAACAAAACGACCTGACAATAGTAAAATAGTTGTTCAGAAGATGGTTTTCCGCATTATGTTATGTCGATTGTTTAAATGGAAACTGAATTATTACAACTCAATTATCTTACTTCGCATTCTTTTTGCACACATTTTTAACACTTCTTCTGTCTATAACTTCTTGTAGTCGCGCTCTTTTTATTGATTGTAGTAATTTTTGAGTATGTCATTTTCAAAATTGAATGCCAACGGAAAAGTTCCAAACCAAAGCAATACGAAGAATCAACGCCCACTGAACTCTAACTGTAACTTCTGGAAGGCCAAAACCTTGTTTCTTCTATGGGCGCGTTGAAGCCAATTGGGGAGCAGCCATACTAAACCCCAATTTTTTTAAGTGATTTAATGGTGTTTTTTAATACCATTGCATTATCGAAACATTAAATGTATATAAATATTATATTTTTTTCTTATAGAATTAATTTTTATATTGCCAAACAAATAGTTTTTGCTCTGGCTTTGTAATTACTTCGACTTGCAAACGACTTTATATTTTAATTGCAGATTGCATTTAAAATAGGTTTAAAAAGAAAATAGAAAAAAAAGACACAGCCAAAAGCAACACGTGTCGGCTTATTTTAACATGAAAAATATAGGAAATATTGCGGTAGCGATGAAAGTGGGGAACAGTTGTTATCCCTTCAATTGCCTTCAAATCAATAAAATGTCTTGTCAAATCCAGAAGTTACAGTTTGGTTAGAGGTCAGTGATAAAACTCGTTTATCCAAATATTTATAAACGCCTCAGAAGGAGAATGAATGACCTTACCACTAAATGGTAAGTTAATGATTTAGAAGTGATATTGCATTGGCATTAAATAGAGTGTAAATGCTACATTACGCTTTAAATGAATATACACCCCTATTTCAAGTGTTCTTAAAAGGTTGGGTTACTTCGAGCAAATGCAAATGCTCTGACGGTAATAGCAATATCTTTAAGAACACTTATGATCTTAAAAAATCGTGCTGATGATCCCTACTGAGTTTCCTATGACGTTGCACAGTTATAAGATTTGTAATTGGAGGCCAGTAAAATGATATTTTAAATATTTACGCATATTCAAAAGTATTATATTATTTATGAAGAGCATGAGCATATTTAAATTTAAATGAATATTTTGTGAATCAATTGATATGATATTCTACTTTCATAATCGAAAAATGTTCGCACTTAAAATATTTAATAAGTTATCTATTCAAATATATATAAAAATTCTGCTCATTATCTTAGATATTTTACAACTGTTTACTACAAAATATATTTTAAAATGTTATATTTTATGTTTAAACGCAATACATTACTAAATAAAGATCAAGAGACTATTTCAAAAACTGCAATAGTAAAATTTTAAATTTGTAATTGTATATCCTTAATATCCACAAAGTATGTAAAATGTACTCATTTTTGCGTACATTCGACGCGTAACATGACTCCAAATACATTATTTTCAATTTTGAAAAAACACGCAGTCAAAAATGAATACAATGAGTAGAAAATAATAAAAAGATCAGGTGCTAGCCTGCATAGGCTGCCTTCCTAAATCACTTTCAATAAATATCAAGCACTGCAGCCAAGACTTACCGGGAATCGAACCCAGATTTACAGGCACCGCAGTCCAGTTCCTTATCCGTAGTATTATCAGGGCGACGAAAAGCAGTTATAAACAAAAGAAATGTTAAAATGGTGTGCCAAAAGAATAGGAAGTATGATAATTGAGTTGTAATAATTCAGTATTTAACTTAACTATTTTAAGTTTGTCAAGTCGCTAGATTATTCAGAACTGAGATTAGAAATATTAAATTACACAGTCATTTTTGAGAAAATACGGGTTACTTAATTTTAAGTACGTCATCTATCATTTACGATGCAATTGTACTCAAAGAAAAACGAGTAGGTTCAGGTAATCATTTTAAACTGGTTCAAAGTTCGCAAAGAAAATTGTTTGGGAAAAATTGAGATTTCTCTGTTAATAATATTCAGATACTAATTTTATGTACCTTTTTTTTAACAGTGAATATAATGAAATATTTTCCATTTAAATATCAAAACACTAATTAATAATTAATAATTACCACTATAGAGTAATGATACAAATAGAGGAATAAAAATGCTGATTTCCGTGTGTCCATCATTGAAACCACGTGATATGTGGAAATGCCAATTCATTCATGCGCCAATATTACTTGGCGGGCCTTGGCGACTTTCAGAACTAAACGAGATCGAAGTATTGTAATATGGTTTTGTGTTTAATTTTGTATTGAAATATCGTTTTTTTTGAACGAGTGGCACAATTTAAGAGAGTTTAACGTATATATTAAGGAGATTTTTCTTACTTTGTAGTTTTGAAATAATTGCATTACGTTTTTATGTAAAAAAAATACCATAAGCGAAGTTCTTTCAATTGTTATTTTGTATACTTCAATAAGAAAATATGAACAATAAAACCTGAGAAATATAAAGAGTTTCGCTTCTTCGAGTATTGAACACAAATAAAATATTTTCGTTTCGTTAATGAAGAGGAAATATTTAGAGCATGTTGTTTGAAAATAAGTAAATACGTACATATATGTTAAAAAGTTGAATACGGACAGAACTCCTTATCACCAAAAGAGAAGAAAGTGCGCCAAATTTGAAACTCCTGCAGATGTCTGAACGCCAAAGGTGGCAGCGCTATAATCACGTGATATGAGTTTTTTTTTCAATGTTGAAACCACGGCCTTACGAGAGTCTGGTATTGAAGACGCTCTCTATTTAATATTACAACTCTCTGATTGATACCCAGAACGTAATTTTAGCTTAATACATGGTATTCAAACACTTTACTAAAGTTGGGAAATGCAAAATAATGGCGTAAACTAACAGCCGTTGTAGGTACTTTATCTATTACAGAGTATTGTTGTAATCAATATTTTTTTAAATAAATTTGTGATGAAATGTATTAATGGATAATACATATATTATTAATATAATTTAAAGTTATATTAATAAAATTAAGTTATATTAATAGATCAACTTATGAGATTTCGTAAATATTATTATTTGCACTAATTGAGATGAACTCTTGAGCCAAAGACGCCATTTTAACCTTCACCATTTAAACAAGTAACACACAGTATCATTAATGAGGTTTTCAATAGGAATTTGATATTTATTCTACAAGATAAAAAGCTGCAATCAAAGTAAAATGTGTTGAATAAGTAGAAAAAAAAAATCCTCAAAAGTTAGCGAGTTACATAGGAGAGTTTTTTTAAAAAGAAATACAGGGTGATCGTGTATTACCTAAATAGATACATTTATAAATATGTTTTGGAGAATCCCCTTTATAAATAAGTTAGAATTCAAATAACCAGTGTAGTGCTTATGCAATTTGATGCTACCTTTAGGGACTCGGACTATTGGAAATATATTAAATATTTGGTTGATTAGTTAATATTTTTTTGAAGATATTGTTATTAAATAGTATAGGAATCAAATTTGTATGAATATAACCACATATATGGCTAAAACCTTTTCTTTGTCATAGAGTATAAGTACACTGTTAAAAATAGGTACTCAAAAAAAAGTAAAATGTACTCAAATTTGATAACATTTGATGCTTATTGTAGCTCCGAATACATAAGTTTCAATGTTGAAAATGACATTCTCAAAAATGAGTACAATGAATAAAAAGAGTGCGACTACAAGAAGTTATAGACAGGAGAAGAGTTCAAAATGTGTGCCAAAAGAATGAGAAGTAAGATAATTGAATTGTAATAACTCTAACATTAAATAATATGGAAAACCATCTTCTGAACAGCTATTTGAGTTTATCAGGTCGCTTTGTTAAGACGTCTTAAACAGAAGCTGAAATCAGCAATATTAAATCACATTACTCAATTTTTAGAAAGTATAATTGCTTAAATGTGGGTACGTCATCGCTCATTTACGATGCAATTGTTCTCAAAGAAAAACGCGTAAGTTCTGATACTCACATTAAAGTACTTTTTTTGCAGTGTACGCACTGCGTACTTTTGCCCCATATGGGTCAAAGTTCGCAAAAAAATTATTTGTGAAAAATTGAGATTTCTCCGTTAATAAGGCTTAAAAGGAATTAGCTCTTGAACAGGATTTATTCAATATCTTAATATATAAACTTCATGTAGAATTGTGGGAAATTTGATAAACAATTTTTCTAAATATAAAAAAAAACCTAAAATTGCGTATTTTTACCCTTACCTACATACCCTAACCCTATGATCATCAATTAGCAATATAAAATAATTTTTTAAATTAACGATTAATTTTTATATATATATGCCTTTATCAATTTTAAGTGCTACTCGATTTAAATAATTTCAATATTTTTATAATTACTGAAAATTCCTTTATAAAAATAACACCAATTCGATATTTATATTTGATATTCAATACTTTAATAGTCATAAGTGTAGGGACTATCAAAGCTAAAACGAGAGTGGTATTGGTTTTTATGACTCCCGCTCTTGGTCAACGCTAATATTTGTCCATTCCAAGACTGAGCCAGGGCAGTTACGAAAGGCCTAATCAAGATATTGAAAATATGCTGTGTTCTTGGATAAAGGACGATAAAACTGAAATCCGGAGTAAGGTACTACGTTTCATGCAGCTTGAATAGGGCTTAACGTTCTGGGACCAAAAAAACGCCATATGAAACTGTCTTTGGTTGCAAAGCCAAAGTGGGTCTCGCAACATATTTACTATTCCAAGACGTTTTAATAGGTATGGAGACTGAAAGCAGGCATAAAAACTAATAAAAAGCGTTCAAACAATACAAGGCAATACCAATCGCCCTATGCAAGAAAAAGTGACTGATATTGCTTGAAACATAGAAGGGGCTGCAGTTGGTGATTGAAGAAACCAATATGGTGATGGGAACATATTCAACGAAAATATTCCATGGATATATATATATATATATATACATTATATACATATGTTTATACACACACATATATATATACATATATTAACACCCACACACATATATATTATTTTTCATGTATGTATTTTATTAAAACCTTTTCGGGGCTCTCTTTTCAAGATTTACTTGTCTGTGAAGAAGACAGGTTTAATCTAAAATAAAATGCTTTTTCCTTCCTTGTTGCAACAAGCATGTTCAAAATTTATTTTCTCTTGTTTTCCTCAATAAGAAAGAAACTCATATATTTTATTATTTTATATTTCTTTCATTTGCATATATGTATTTTCAGTAAAAGCCTTCTCATGGTTCTTATTTCATGCTTTACCTAGTAGTTGTGGTTCTTAGAATTCATGTATACTGTAAAATTGTTCATATATTGACAATGGAATTGCCGAGAGAATCCAAATGGAAAATTGTTCTTTTTAATCTCACCCATTCAATTGAAGTACGGTTTTAAATATATATATATAAAATTTAATTTAAAATGAAATGTTTTCCTTCAACAAGTTGGTTATTTTATTTAACAGTATCAACAATAAATTATACATATGCGTCGGAAATTTTCCTTCATATTTTGTAAAGGCCTTCAAAAATTTTAAACTTACAAATGAAAAGGAAAGTGAAAGAAGAGGTTAACTTACATTTTAATAAAAAATATCTAGTTTTGGTGTAGTTGAAAGCTTTAAGGACATATACGTCGGCACCCTAATCCCGATGAAAATTGATTTCACATATAATTTTTAATATCCACTGAAACCTGGTTTTGTGCGGTGGATAGGGACCGCATAAAAAAATCGCACAAAACTTTACGAGTAGCTATAAAAAATAGTTTTCGCAACACAAATATTTTTTTTATGCGGTGGATAGGGACCGCATAAAAAAAGTATCACGTAAAAAATGACTCAAAACCTTACGAAATAACTAGGAATTGTTTTTTTAAACGAAATCAAAACCCGAGGTTTGGCAGATACTTGGAATCTCGCCAAACCTTTTAGAATCTGATTTAGAAAATACACATGCGAAAATTTTTAAATATTTTATTTACATTTGTACTTATTTTACACATAGAAAACTTTTCAAAACGTATAACCATTATCCTTCGTAGTCTGACAATACGCGTACTTTCTTGTGGTCAACTGGTTCAAAATCGCTTTCGTCACTTAAAAAGATACTACCTCGCACACGTTTAGCAATTTTTTTCAGTTGCCATGTAGTCGGTGATAAGTTGTTGTTTCACTAGACGCTTGTATATGTCTCGGTAGCCATATAATCATTATGTTCCAATTTGATTGAAATTTTCATATACCGTACAAAAAAAATCCATCAAAAAAAGACCGCACAAAAACAGGTTTGAGTGTACACTTATTATTATTATTTTTATTATGTTAACTAAATAATATTTCCTATTTTATACAAATGTATAATATAAAATTCAACTAGTCAATTCCCTTAAAATGATTCAATCATAATCTTTTACGAGAACTACATATCAAGAATTCTGACAGAATAACAAAAGCACTTGAAATTTAAAATAAGATAAATTGTCCCTTTCCCGCTTCCGAAAAAGTGTTTTCTATACAAATATTCATTTAGTTCTTTCCACTCGTTTTTTCAACTACATTTCATTGTGATTTTTTCCCGCCTTTGAAAGATGTGCAGCGTTACGAATTCCTATTATATTTGGGATTTCAACCTATTTCGACGAATTCCTCAAATAGAAAACTCATACAAAAGATATTACGGTCGAAAACTGTGCTCCGGCGATCATCAAATATTCCAAACAAATGCGACTTTTAAACCTTCATTTTCTTGGTGTGTTGTTCGAATTTTCCCTTCGTTGTTAACATTGTGTCAATATTAATAGTAAGAATTTGTTTGAAGAAAATTTATTGGGTCTTGCTTGTTTTACATTATACATTTTTTAAAATGAATTTTGATGATAAGTTTAGAGTGAAGTCGAGTTTTTATATATCTATTTAATCGCGAAATTTCTTTGTTTATTTGGAAGTATTTTAGTCACGCAG